>JBBIGC010000013.1:13968863-13980649 GCA_037576955.1 Lepidarchus adonis | reverse complement strand
ACCTGTGGAATGGGATAGTTCTAATGAATCTGTGGAATCTGATAGTTCTAATGAACCTGTGGAATGGGATAGTTCTATTAAACCAGTGGAATCGGATAGTTCTAATGAATCGCTGGAACAGGATAGTCGAATCTATTTGGTAAATTATTTGATCTGTCGCGACTAAACTGGGAATTTATTTACATACATGAAATAAACTCTGTGAACCTACTTCATGTGGCAGCTTTTAAAGACATTATAAACTTCAGACCTCTGATTTCTCTCACTACCACTGTGAACAATTCTGACCTGGTACGTTTTTTAGAATGGAACGTTTCAACATTTCAAAACTCTAAATGACTATTTACAGTAAGACATATGTAACTATATCTAACAATCCCATTATTCAGACATCTTGGAATGAAAGTCTCCTTTAAAGAAGAGTCAATGGTGTAAGCGTAATAGTCATTGTGCCTTTCAGAATGTGTTTCCATACACCAGAGGAGAAAAACATTACAGGCCAGAATCTAGTGTGTGCTTCCTGGAATACTTTTTCATGCTACATTTGCATAAAGACCAAAGTAATACAGGCTGCTCTTAAAAGTATTTGCATCTGTTGTACATTGACTGACTTTATATCGCTTATAATCCTTTAATCCCTTATAATGGAGAAGTTAAACTCTGCAGCAATGTGTATCTTTTGATTCTGGTTTGATTTTTTTCTAAAACATTGTACTTTCTACCCTGCTAATGGTGGTTATTTCTAATATTTGTAATGTGACACATGATGGTGGTTTACTGAAACCTTTGTTCTTTCTATCTTGCCCTCTTTTTTTTGTAGTTGCTGTTATCCAGGCACAGAATTCCTACTTTCTTCAGACCAATTCCACCACATGG
Source organism: Lepidarchus adonis (assembly GCA_037576955.1). Taxonomy (NCBI): domain Eukaryota; kingdom Metazoa; phylum Chordata; class Actinopteri; order Characiformes; family Lepidarchidae; genus Lepidarchus; species Lepidarchus adonis. The sequence continues at coordinate 13,979,773 of JBBIGC010000013.1, read as the reverse complement.
GAAAACGCCAGGAATTACTGTCAGATATGTTACAAAGATCTGACCACTATCACCCCAACTAATGTCCAGTTCATTCAGAATCTCATTCAGAATCTCACCTTTCCAAACCTTACTGCTCCAAACCTTACTTCTGGCTTCTGGATTGGGCTCCGGCAGAATTTCACTGGATCTGTGTTTTGGTCTCAGTGGTCTAATGGTGACCCTGTGATCTACCAGAACTGGTATCCAGGTCGCCCTATCCTACCAAAACCAATCTTACCAGTGCCATCTCCATCCCCTACTTCTAGTACTGCTGGTACTACTACTGCTTCTGGCACAACTAGCACTACTAGCACTACTAGCACTACTGGTACTACTAGCACTACTGGTACTACAAGTCATCCATTTAATGAGATGGTGTCATGTCCAACCTTGGTGAAGCTCATTGCTTGTCTAAATGAATCTTTCATTGTCACTCCAACTTCATATAACATCAGTTCTAGTTCTCCTAGCGCTTCTAGCAGTACACCGACCACTATTGTTACTAGCACTACTCCTACAGTAAAAAGCACTTCTGCCACCACCTCTTCTAGTACAACACTTGCCACCACTCTAATCACATCTGTCACTCCCAGCATCACTACTGCCAGTCAAACACTATCTGACTATATTGAGAATTCGTGTGTGGCCATGCTCAGCTTCGGCATGTGGTGGGAAATGTACTGCAATCAACAACTGCCTTTCATCTGTTATGATGGTAAGAATAATTTTTTCCCCTCTTATTCTTACTCAGATAACAAATATGCCAGATACATTCTGCCAGATAATCATATCAACCGAAGTTGCATAAAAAGTACAAAGTTATCTTTATTTTATTTACACTTATAAGCTGTACTGTTTAATATTAAAGGCACATTTGTGGTGTAGTGAAAATATAGACAAATTGCTGTTTGCTTAGATTGGTATTGAGGCACTCTTAAGATTAGAGGCTTAATAAAAAAATCTCTGTATTTAGTCAATGCATCTATTTTTTTTATTGTGAGATATTTGAAAGAATGTTATAAAAGGGTCTCTTTTGAAAGTGTTTAGGTCCATTGGCTAATGATTTTGTTTGCTTTCAACACTGAAACAAGCAAAATGATTTGCCAATAGAATATAAAATGACTCTTTTAGGAAAAACTAAATGCATATAAATAAGAATCATTTGACATTCTTGTACATAGAGGTGGATTAAAAGAGTAGCCTCAACCCATAATGAATGTACTATTACTTCAGTAAATTGATGACTGAAGTAGAAATAAAAGTTTAAATAAATAAATAAAACAAGTCAACAGACTATTTTCTTCCATTATGATTTTGTATGGGTTTTGTAGTGTTTTTCAGGCTGATTTCAAATACTTTTCTCTAGCATGTATAGTTTTTTTGGACAAAGCTAATGATATATTTTACTTCCCAGACCCTGAGCACACAAGAAAATTATACTCAAAGTATTTTTGAAAAAACAGTGTTAGCGGCTTTACACTGTTCTATATATCTATGCCATTATTTGTTTATTATTATTTGATTATACATCGTACAGCTTAAACTAAAATCACTCGACACAAACACAAAACATTATATGACTGGAAAAAAAACTTAAAATCAATATGAATTTGGCATTAAAATTGTTTTAGAAAAGTGTTTTGCAGTCTCAGATTATTGCCACATTTATTTGTTGACTTGTGTGTGTGACCACAAAAAAAAATCATAAATCACTACATCTGTGGTCATCATTTAAACAAAAAGTTTACAAATTTTTAAAGAAATTGTTAAATTAATTGTTTGCACCACAATATACTTGGATACATTTAAAATTAAAGTAAAGTACAAATTCAACATATGATTTGAGTATATTTAATTAAATAAGTAATTAATTACTACCCCCTCTGAATACATGAGTCTCATATTTAAAAAAAAAATAGATTTATTAGAGTCAATAGATTGTTGACTATGTTTATGTTGGTTTCCTCAGCCAGGGTATATTTCATTTTTATATTTCTAAGCAGATAAGCATCATTCTACAGCCTTCAGTTCTGAAAATATTATTTTCGTTTTAAAATATATGTATAGTTGTTTTTGAGTATTTTTGTATTTTTTTTTACTTAAGTGTCTGTATCCCTTTGTACATTTGTACATATTGTTATAATTTATTTTAGGTCAGACGTTAAGTTGTTGACCAGGTTTGCACACATAGCAGAATGAATGTTGGTCCACTCCTCTTTGCAGATCAGCCCTAAATCTTTAAGGTTTTGAGGCTGTTGCTTCGAAATTCAAAGCTTCACAGATTTTCTATGGGATTATAGTTTGGAGACCGGCTAGGCCACTCCATGACCTTAATGCGCTTCTTCTTGAGACACTCCTTTCTTGCCTTGGCTTGACCTTGGGTCATTGTTGTGCTGGAAGACCCATTCATGACTCATTTTCAGTTTCCTGGCAGAGGGAAGGAGGTTGTCACTCAAGATTTTTGTAGTCCCCAAACAACCTTTGTTGTCCTGTGCCCTTAGCAAACAACCCCAAATTAAATGTTTCTATCTCCATGCTTGACAGTAAGGATGATGTTCTTGGGGTCAGTTGAGCTGAGGCCAAGAAGCTCAATTTTGGTCTCATCTGACCACAGAACTTTCTCCCAAGCACTCTGAATCACTCAGGCGTTCACTGGCAAACTTCAAACAGGACTTCACATGTGCCTTCTTGAGCAGGGAGACTTTGCAGCACTGCAGGATTTTAATCCATAATGTGTTACCAATGGGTTTCTTGGTGATTGTGGTCCCAGCTGCCGTGAGATCATTGACAAGCTCCTCTCGTGTAGTTCTAGGCTGATCTCTCACCTTTTCAGGATCATCCTCACCCTTTGAGATAAGATCTTGCGTGGAGCCCCAGACAGAGGTTGATTGATGGTAATTTTGTGATTCTTCCATTTTCAACAGTTGTCTCCTTCTCACCCAGCTTCTTGTTTATGGTTTTGTAGTCCATTACAGCCTTGTGCAGGGCTACAATCTTGTCCCTGACATCATTAGACAGCTCTTTGGTCTTGCCCATGGTGGAGAGGTTGGAGTCTGATTGATTGAGTCTGTGGACAGGTGTCTTTTATACGGATGACTAGTTGAGACAGGTGTCTTTAATGTCAGTGGTGAGTTAAAATTTGGAGTATCTGGCCATTCTGTGGGAACCAGAAATATTAATGGTTTGTAGGGCTCAAATACTTATTTCACTCAATGAAATGCAAATCAATTTATATATTTTATTTAATGTGATTTTCTGATTGACTGTTAATTTTTTTGCCAGTGGGCAAACCCTCAAAATCAGTGAGGGGTCAATTAACTATTTCCTCTACTGTATGTGACTTAAAGCTACAGCTTTTCACACTTTACTCATTTAGTGTCTAGTGCTTTTGTATTTATGCTGGTGCAAGAGCATTGGTTTAAACCGTCTATTGTTTTAAAACATTTCAGAAGCAGGAACAAACTTGCGATTTAAGTATGATATAAATTTGCACCCAAATGTTTTCTTTGTCTTTTGATCCATTTTAAAGTCAGTGGGAACTTTGAACTTTACATTTTTTTAGGATTTATGAATGTTCTTTCTTGTCCTGTGAAGTTATCGGTTCTTATACTATAATTATCATTTGTATCCTTTGTTGTGGTGATTTTTAAATGTTCTTTTTACCCACAAACGTGTCGTCTCATGCCCGGCTTCTCTCAGATATTTTCTTTGCACACTTGTTTGCAGAGCAGTTTGTTGGGCAAGTGGAAATTTCCAGTGTGACACATGATGGAGGTCTTCTGAGCTGGACCAAAGCACCTGGGCAAAATGTTGATCACTACAGGGTGGAGCTCAGTATGAAGATAAACAGTACCAGTATACAGTACAGTGAAATCGTGACTCCTCTAAGCATGCAGCTCTCAGGACTGGTGCCAGGAACGCCCTACAAAGTCCAAATATTTCCTGTGAAGTGCGGCAGGGACGTCAACCCCCTGACAATAGAGTTCTACACTTGTGAGTAAAAACTCATGTGAATGCTATTGTCTTTCATTGAGATGATACAAAACTATCCATCCATCCATTATCCAAACTGCTTAATCCATTTTGGGTTGTGGGGGAAGCTGGAGATACAAAACTAAATAAATATAATTTTATAAACAATATTTGCACAAATAAAAGCTTAAAAACATCAGATTATTGCACTGTTATCTGACTATACACAAGGCCAGTTTTAGAATGATATAAATGTTCTTATAAATGTGAAATTAAGGTTAAGTGAATATTTGCTTTGGAAGTTTAACTCTTTTATTTGTGATTTCAGCATAAAAATTGCATAGAACTGGAAATTAATGACCGAGTTTATATTACATTGTAGCATTAAAATAATAGATTAACTCGAGTTATACCACTTGAATAAACAAAAATGGCTGAATGAAAACCCATGGCATATCTTAATTAGATAACAGGATACAGTACATCACATTTTTGTAAAAAAAAACAAAACACTGAAAATATGACACTTTGATACAATGTAGTCAGTGTACGGCTAACAGTGTAGATTTGATGTCCCCATAAAATAACTCAACACACAGCCATTAATGCCTAAACCTCTGGCAACAAAAATGAGTACACAAATTGTGCCCAGTTAGCTTGTTTCCCTCCCTGGTATCATGTGACTCGTTAGCGTTCAGAGGTTTCAGGTGTGAATGGGGAGCAGGTGTGTTACATTTGATGTTATCACTCTCACACTCTCTCAAATTGGTCATATGGAACTCTATGAAGATCTGAAAAACAGAATTGTTGCTCTGCATAATTAGGCCATTGGCTTAAAGAAGATTACCAACACCAACACACCTGCAAACAGTTTTTGAAGACAAGCAGACTAAGGACATGGATTACTGAAACCATGTCCTGTGCTCTGATGAGACCAATATAAATGTATAGAGACAAGTCAGTGTTGGAAAATAATGGAGGCTACACAAAATATTGCCACATTGGGCACCTTTTTTACATTTTAACATAGGTGTGTACTCACTTTTGTTGCAAGCATTTTAGACATTTTAGCTGTGTATTGAGTTATTTGGAAGGGACAGCAAATTTACACTGTTATACAAGCTCTATACTGACTACTTTACATTGTATCAAAGGGTCATATCTTCAGTGTTGTCCCATGAAAAGTTATAATAAAATATTTACAAAAATGTGAGGGGTGTACTCACTTTTATAAGATACTGTATTATATTATATTGTTATATATATTGCATGTTATCACAATGTAGTCCGATATACCGTGGGGCAAAATGTATTTGGCAGCCACCAATTCTACAAGTTGTCCCACTTAAAAAGATGAGAGAGTCTGTAATGTTCATCATAGGTTCACTTCAACTGTGAGAGACCAAATAAAATAAAAAAACAGGAAATCACATTTGATTTTTAAAGAATTTATTTGTATAATGGTGCAGTAAGTAAGTATTTAGCACCTAAAAACAAGCAAGAATTCTGGCTCTCACAGACCTGTTACTTCTTCTTTAAGAAGCTCTTCTATTCTCCACTCGTTACCTGTATTAATGGCACCTGTTTGAATTCATAATCAGTATAAAAGACACCTGTCCACACCTTCAAACAGTCAGACTCCAACCTCCACCATGGCCAAGACCAGAGAGCTGTCTAAGAACACCAGGAACAAACTGTATACCTACACAAGACTGGGATGAGCCAATCTACAATAGGCAGCAGCTTGGTGAGAAGAGATCAACTCTTGGAGCAATTATTAGAAAATGAAATAAATACAAGATCACTGACAATCTCCCTTGACCTGGGGCTCCATGCAAGATCTCACCTCGTGGGGAACAAAGGATCTTAAGAACAGTGAGGAAACAGAGACTATTTGGATGATCCAGAGGATTGGGAGAATGCCATGTGGTTAGGTGAGACCAAAATGGAACTCTGGTATAAACACCACTCACTGTGTTTGGAACACCATACCCACTGTGAAGCATGGGGGTGGAAACATTATGCTTTGGAGCTGCTTTTCTGCAAAGGAGAAAAGGATGACTGATCTGGATCAAGGAACTAATGAATAAAGCCATGTATTGTGATATTTTGGGCAAAAACCTACTTCCATCAGTGAGAACATTTAAGATGAAATGTGACTGGATCTTCCAGCATAACAATGATCCCACACACACTACCTGGGCAACAAAGGAGTGGCTAAATAAAAAGCATGTCAAGTTTCTGGAGAAGCCTAGCCAGTCTCCATACCTCAATCCAATAGAGAATCTGTGGAGGGAGTTGAAAGTCAGTGTTGCCCAGTGACAGCCCCAAAACAGCTCCTGAGAAGATCTGCATGGAAAAATGGGCCAAAATAGCAGCTACAGTGTGTGCAAACCTGGTAAAGACCTACAGGAAACATTTGACCAACCAAGGTTACATTACAAAGTATTGAGGTGAACTTTGTTATTGACCAAATACTAATTTTATGTACCGTTATACAAATACATTCTTTAAAAATCATGCAATTTACATTCTGTCTCTCACAGTTGAAGTCTACCTATGATGAACATTACAGACCTCTTTCTGCATGTTGTAGCAACTTGCAGAATCGGTGGCTGCTAAACACTTTTTTGCCCCACTGTAATCTATAGTACAAACGTTTGGTTAGGTTTGGCATTCAATGTTTAATAACCACTTTGATTGCTTGATGTGTTGCCTGGAAATTATGGCAGTTGATGCTTCAAACCCTGACAAAAGTTCTATCTTTGTTGTCTCATGTATCAGACTACAATAACAGAAGATCTTAATGAAAATTCAGTGTGCTTAGATCTTTATCATGTTGAGCAATTGAACATTTCTGGGAAAGTTGACATACAAACTAATGACTTTTAATGTTCTTACCGACCAACTTGATTCTATTTTGTAAATATACTGCTCAAAAAAGGAAGACTTTATAATCAGAGTATAGCTGGTCAGTCAAGTAGCAGAAGTAGCAGAGGGGGTAGTTAATCAGTTTCAGCTGCGTTGGTGTCAATGAAATAAACCACAGGTTTTCACTGGTGGGGCAACAATGAGACATCCACCAAAACAGTAGTGGTTCTATAGGTGGAGGCCACTGACATTTTACATCCTTATCTTTTCTCTAGTTTTGCATTTGGTTAGAGTCAGTGTCACTACTGGTAGAATTAAGTGATACCTGGACCCTAGAGAGGTTGCACAGGAAGTCCAGCTCCTCCAGGAAGACACATTAATATGTGTCATTGGCAGAAGCTTTGATGTGTCTCTCAGCACAAGAACATGGAGGAGATTCCAGGAGACAGGTAGTTACTCTAGGAGAGCTGGACACTGGACAGGGCAGTAGAAGGTCCTTAACCCATCAGCAAGACCAGTATCTGCACCTTTGTGCAAGGAGGAACGGGATGAACACTGCCATAGTCCTACAACATGACCACCAGCAGATCACTGGAACATGAGGGTGACCTGAAGGTCCGATATCCTCTGGGCTCTGTTCACAGATCTCTACAAGCTTCTCTCTGCCACCCTGACAGCCATTAGGTACCTGGATGAAATTCTCAGACCCACTGTCAGACCCTACGCTGGTGCAGTGGGTCCTGGGTTCCTCTTGTGGCAAGAGTATGCAGGCAGATCCTGAATGATGAAGGAACTGATACCACTGATTGGCCCCCACACTTGTTTGACCTAAATCTAATAGAACACCTCTGGGACAGTACGTTTTGGCCCATCTGACACAGTCAGGTTGCACCTCAGACTGTCAAAGAACTTAATGATTTTTGAGCAGGACATCAACAAATTTAGAATTTAATTTCTGCAACACATTCAAAAATTGGGAAAATTAAAACAAATTTTGTAAGTTTAAATCTAAGTTTAGACATTTTGCAAACAGTATCTTTGAAGTAATCTTGTGCCTTAAATTATGCATATACACAGAATCTAGTGTGGCTGTTCTCAGAAGTACATTTCAAATTAAACAGAAAGATTAGAAGTCATATCATGGGTGATTAGTGTGTGTTTAAATATTTGTCATGTGACTTTTGTGAACACTTCCCACCCCTGATTTGCTCTGAAAGATGTGATGTGAAAGTGATGTCATTTCTCAAGTTATTGATTTTATTTACAGAGAAATGGAAATGACAATGGTTAAATATCACTCATAATCTTACGTTAGTGTGGTGCAAAGTTAACCTCTGTAACTTGATTAGGTAGTAATTCTGGATAAGAGTATCTGTCAATAGCTGAAAATATAATGTAGCCTAAACATGCTCTTAAATGTACCCCCATTGGCATTGGATGAACAAACAACAAATTATGGTAAAAAATAAAAGAACCTTTACCTGACTACAGAAGCAGTTGTTACCAAACTTACCAAAATCCTAATGTTGCCTTCATATTTCAGTTTTGTCTTTATGTTGACAATGACATGCTGCAGCACACTGCTCACTCTTTGCTTTCCTTCCAGTGCCGATGGAGGTCAGCAATCTGAGTGTACTGAATGTGCAAACCAATTCAATTACCCTTATTTGGAGTGCACCAATTGGAGGGTTTGATAATTACTCAGTGAGTCTGCAAGGAAATCAAGGAAACCGAACATTCTCCTCTCAGCCGTACAATATAACTAATCTGTCCCCGGGAACGTTATACACTTTCACAGTTTGTGCTGTGGTCAGTGGAAATATTTATGGAGAGCCTGTCAGCATTAGTTCCTACACCAGTGAGTACAGTCTTTCAATTCTGTTTAATTGGAATGCTGCACTTATCCTTACAATGACATTTACATATTGTCAATGTCCAAAAAAAAAAAACCATGCAACCCTCGTACATTGCAACACATCTGATGTTACGTTATTATTTGAAGATGGCAACCTTTTATATTTTAAGGTTTGTAGTGAAAATTCCTTAAAATTAAAAGGATTTGCATTAACTTACATTTGATATAAAGAATGTATTTGCCTTGTGCCATAAATTTAGACATATGTTTTTTTGGAAGTTGGCAATATCCATACCTTAGTTGAATTGAGTAGCACACAGAGCTTTTCATTGCATTTTAAACAGCAGAAAACCCCCAGAACAAAACATCACAGTTTTTGGTGAACATGACAGGTGCTGGCGTGTTTGTCTTGAATCAGAATTGTGATTTGACTAATTAATAGTGAGTTGGACAATAGGAGTAAATATTATATCACAACACAAAGACATTTTCATGATAAACAATATATATCACAAAGCCCTAACAAAACATGCCATGTACTATTATTGCTGTTTAAATCTGTAAATATGACATGGGAATTTAAACTTGTTAAAATTTCCTACATTTCTTTTATATTCACAATTTTTTCACTCTTAAAATGCAACTAAATTTAACCTCATTGCTGACCTGTTCTACAACTTTTTCAGTGCCTTCTCCGGTAGGAAATCTAACTTCTTTCAATAATGGAAGTTCAGTGATTTATGCCTTGTGGAGTTCACCTGATGCTGCATCCTTGAATTACATCTATAACATTAGTCTAACAGACAGTAGCACTATATATATATATAATACCACTACGCTCACTACCTTTACTCCGGGAAGCCTCACAGCAGGTACTAAATATAACCTGACTGTGTCAGCAGTGGTGAATGACACAGTGGGTGGAGAAGCTCGTTCCATCAGTGCCTACACAAGTGAGTCAAAGATTTCCTCTCAACTTTTTCTCGTTTTCACCTACAGATTTCACTCAGACCAACATATCTTTTAATACATTTTAATACATTCTGTAAATAAAATATTAAAATATGAATAAAATTAAATTATACATGTAGTACTCAAACCTGACTGTAGAGCTGTGTTCATATTACAGGCCTTTATTTATACACCGTTTATTATTATTATTATTATTATTATTATTATTATTATTATTATTGTTGTTATTATTATTATTATTATTATTAATAATATTAATACTAATATTAATATTATTATTATTTAGTGGAATCATATTATGACTCCCAGGTTTATCAACATCTGTTTAAATAAGTGATAATGTTGAGACAGACAAAGGTAAATTTCCATAGAACACTAGTTCCAAAATTGAATTGTAATTTGAGAGCAATCTTCTTAAAGAGATTAAGCAGAATTCAGCAGAAAGTCATGTAGGGGTGAGTATGACATGAATTAAGTGATACCGTCTTTTCCCAGAGCCTGTTTTAAAGCCATTTTGTTTTGTTGTGTTTATTTTGTTCAACTACCTCCTCTTTTGAAAACCTTTTATCTCACTTTCTTTTCTCAGCCTTTCAGTGATTTGTTTCTATGGCCACCGGTCAAATGCATTTCAGTTGTAGGACAGCAAATGTTAAAGCATCACAAATTAGATCAAATTTTAGCATCCACAGAGATCAAATATAAATAAATCATGAAAACAAAATCTGATCTGTGTAACATTACCTGACTTGTACAGCTGTAACTGTGAACAGAAGACAGAAGCTGGTCATATGCTAGGAATTATTGGTGTAGGCATGTTCTAATTTATTGTCCTTTTTTTATCTCCATGTGTAGAACCAAGCACTGTGCAAAACCTTACCCTGACTTGCAGCAGTAATCAAATCACTGCTACATGGAGTCGTCCGGATGGAAACTATTACAATTTTAGTGTGAATTTATACAATGTACTTCTATCTCAAGAAAATCTGCTGAATATAAATTACACAAAGAATCTGACTTTTACTTTCACTCAGCTGAGTTCAACAACACAATTCAACGTTAGTGTCGTCACTCATGTGGAGCTGGACTTGTATCCAAGCGAAGCAGTTAATACAACGTGCTATACCAGTGAGTATTTTTTCCTACTTTAACTCTGTGTGTGTGTGTGTGTGTGTGTGTGTGTGTGTGTGTGTGTGTGTGTGTGTGTGTGTGTGTGTGTGTG
>JBBIGC010000013.1:13957603-13968763 GCA_037576955.1 Lepidarchus adonis | reverse complement strand
CACACACACACACACACACACACACACACACACACACACACACACACACACATACACACACACACACACACACACACTATATACCGTATTTGCCCACTGATAGGCCACAGCTTATACATTGATTTCTGCAAACCTGGTATTGGGGGTGACTTGCTGAAATGTGGGGCTAAAAACATGAAAACACATTCACTAAAAGTATAGTTCAGTGCACAAAAAGATGACATCCCCAAATGATTAGTTGAATTTAAATGTACTTTTTACTGCAGCAAAAAGCAACGCAAAGCAAAGATAGATCAGTGACGGGTTAGTATAAAATGCTGAACATGGAAAGCACAATTGCTTACCTCCACTTTCCACTGCAAATGGGAAAAAAACAAGTTGTTCGCCGGAACTAGCATCGGCTAGCAGTTAGCAAAGCCATCATGGTAGTCCTCGATGCACCAGATTTTCTGTGTATTGTAAAATAAAAGAAGTTGATCTTGTCTAAATACAGCATATAATTATCTTTAATAAATATAACATCACATTCTGTTTGTTATATTCTGGCAAATATGACAAATGAATTCATAGATAAATAAGAGAGAGAAGAAGAAGAAAACCCTTTGCACTGCACTCTACTGCTACAACACACCTCTGTGCATCCAGTCTCTCTTAACATTTTTCAGCCCTTTGCTACATTACATTACATCCTAGTGTATAATACAACCAGGAAAAAGCTCAATTTAACAGAAACAAAAGTTTATTGTTGGCTTGGAAAGATAAAATTTCCATTTGAACGACTAGAGGGGTGGGGGTACGGAAGTACAGTGATGTCAATGATTCGTCTACATGTAAATTCTTCAGTAAAAAATTAGCAACACTAAAATGCAAAAATTATTCGGCTTAACTTTCTTCCTTTAAAATCAGATCGGAAAACATCATCAGTTGCGACCTGTGCTGCGTTGCGGATATTGCAGATGTTGCGTTGAGCTCAAATTCTGCAGCGTAGTTCTTCTGTTGTGGCATGATATCGGTAAGTTCCGATTTTTATTAATTTAATTGTTTATGCTCAACTATGGTATAATGTCACTACTGGTATAGAGCTGCAAAGGTCTCCAGGGGCATCACGTTAGATGATTTTACTTCTTTTAAATTAGTAATGCTTCGGCTAAAAACATGGGGCGGTTTATCTTAGAGTTTTAAAACAAAAACGAGCATTTTCTGCAGCTTATAAAATGAGGAGGTCTATAATGTGGGACGGCCTGTCGTTGGGGACATATGCTATAACATTTCTGTGTTCCAGTGTATAGCAAAAAATGACCTAAGTAGCATTTTCAGGTTGCTAGATATATTTTGGCATTATAATGTAAATAGATTTACAACAACAACAACAACAATAAAAATAATTATAATTATTATTATGTCACACAAACAAACATTCGGCAAGACCTACTGTTTTGGAGATGCTATGACCCAGTCCTCTACCTACCACGGTTTAGCTATTGTCAAAGTCACTGCTTACTTTTGCTTACTGATTTATCCTGCACAACAACTTTAAGAACTGACTGTTCTTATGCTTCTTAAAATCTCTCACCCCACAGCAGGTCTCACTATACTGAGTCAATGTTATTCGCAGTGTTTTCTAGGGGCTGACTGGTGTACTGTGTGCACTGTATAGTAAACTCTACCTAACATTAGAACAAAGTAATGTATTAACATTATAAAAAAGGAATTGAAGCTGTATTAGTCTTATCAAATATGGACAGACAAATCAAAATAAATGACCTCTTGTCCCCTAAGAGTTGCATGATGTTTAGACGTACTTAATCCCATTCTTTCACACCCATGCCACTTGCATGGAGCTTGCATGGAGAAGGAGGATGGAGGTTTAGATCAAAGAGAACTCCCATTACGCTGGTGACAGCAATCTGCCCAGCACCTCAAAGATTTTGTGTTTTCAGACCATTGTACATGTCCTGGCAAAAAATATTAGTAGAAAATCAATAACATGAGTTACATGAAACTGATACCTGACTAATGGATGTGGCTCAGTCGTGACAAGGTTATGGGGTTAAATTCATGTTTGTGTGGCTGGACGAGGCCAGGGGTCAGTGTGACAGCCTATCTGCCCTTAATGGATGATTATTGACTGGGTTTGATCGGGATGCTCGGGCTATAACGTGTCAGACTGCTGCCTAGTAGGAGTCTTGAAGTGTGAGAAGATCTCTTTAAATCCTCTCTGTCTGCCAGATCAATAGATCATCAGCAGCACATTAGTGCAGTCTATTAGTTAGACCTCTTTCATTAGATAACTTGTAAGTGTAGTTGGTCCATACACATTCAAGGGCTCTGTATGTTCTAATGAATTATGAATCTATAAAAATGTATTTATATGTACAAACCTTACTTCCCAAAGGTGGAATATTTTCAAAATGCAATAAAAACGAACATTTAACCGATAGATGTACAAACATTTTTGTACAATTTTTTTTTACTAGTTTTACCAGCTAACTTTATTATATTTTTATCCCAATTATGTATTGTGAATATACACCAATTTGAATTTGGTGGCTGCAACACTCAGCACCAAAAATTGGCATGTTTACCATTGTATTATTTCCCCTTTTCTTTTAATAAAATCTTTAATTTCTACAATTAGTCTCCTCAGTTCCAAAATGACTTAAAGGTTTTGCAATTAGACATTTTGTCCATCCTTGTTTCTGATTTCTTAATTCTGATGGTTAAGATGTGTTCTTAGGCTTCTAATAAATAAATAAAAAAATTCCCCACAATGCTTTACTTATTTAAATTATATAATTATATAATTTATATAAAAAATATTACATTATCCAAATAAAATTTTTTTTAAAACATAAAATCATAATTGTCACAATTATTGGCACCCCTGCCATTAACGTTTCTTGCAAACTATTTCAGCCAACATGACAGCACTTAATCTTTTCTTATAACATTCATAAGGATGGAGAATACAGAGACAGAGATTTTTGATCATTCCCCTTTGCGCAATCTTTCTAGATTGTCCAGAGTCTTGGGTCTTCTCATATGCACTCTCCTCTTCAGCTCACCTCACAGGTTTTCAATAGGGCTGAGGACTGAGATGGCCATGGGAGAAGCTTGATTTTGTGTCTGCTAAGTCATTTTTGTGTAGATTTTGCTCTATGTTTATCATCATTATCCTGCTGTAAGAGCCAATGATGACCCATCTTCAGATTTTTGTCAGAGGCCACCAGATTTTGATTTTGAAAATGTCCTGGTATTTTAGAGAGCCTTGCATTTCTTGCATTTCTGCCAAACATCTTGTTGGCATGGAGATAGCATCTTATTGTTGTCATGGAGTATCTTTGGTCCTTTTTTCTTTGATGTAGTTCTGTAAATGTGAACTTTGAAATTTTTTTTACTTCTCTTACTTCTCTTGCTCACTGTTTGTCATGGCAACTGTAATCTTTGATTTGAAGTTTAAAAACTAATCTAGAAATTAGAAAATTGCTTCAATTACATTTTTTTTATAATAACTATTTGGGATGCCACTAATTGTGACACACGTGATTCTATTAAAAATAATAATAATTAAATTCTTCAAGATTTTTAAAATTCACTCGAGTTAAATGTAATTTTTTCCTACAGTTTTCATATTATGCTAGTGCAATAAAAATAAATTTATGTTAAGGCTTTTAACACATCTTTTATTAGAATCACATTTATTTCAGAAAACAAGCTGAAATCTGGACTGGAAATTGGAAATTGTTATATTAGTCATTCAAAAACTTTATCAAATATATTTCATACATTTCAGGCAGCTTCTAACATTCTTCCAAAAAGTGGATACAGCAACCATGATGTAACTTTGATGTAGTGATGAAGAGGAGTTTAATTACAAATCTAAAGCTTTCCTATATTTATTACATATTTACTATAAAATTCATGTGCATCTGCCATGGGACTCAAAAAGTCAAAAGTCTGACGCTGTCAGATCATTTTTTCTAAAACAGAGACCTGAATACCCATAAAAAACATACTTTGTTAATCCTGTTTGAGGTCTATGAGACAATCCCACATATACTTAGTGTGTAAAAACTTGTGGGCAATTCATTAGTTTAAATGTTCAACAGTTGTGGCAGGTGTAAGACAGTTTCTCGTTCTTTTACCTCACAGACACTAATACAACCCTCCAGCACATCATTTTTTCCATGACAACAGTACAATATTCTCAACAGTCTTACATTAAAACTCTTTGGAGGACATGTATTTAGTTACTTTACAAAATTCAGATTTCTGGCCCAGTGGCTTCACTTTGTTGTATATATAGTGATCAGCAATCATCAGCATCAGGAATCATTTCATCAGCAAAATGTTTCTCTTTATATCTCTTTATATTGCTCCAACTTGTCCATTAATGAACTTTTCCTCAGCTGAAAATGGTGTGTGTTATACAGTTCACCTTCACTAATCAGCTTTTAAGTGATGGAGCTGGTTGGTTATGGCTTACCAAGAATTATAATCCTGTTCTTCCCTATAGCAATGATTACATCTCTAATGATGATGTGGTAAAGATTTGCTGAATTACAAAAGCAGTATTGGTATTTACAAAGAAAAATGAAGGAAAAGAAAGAAAGAAAAGGAATTAGCATAATAGTCTCACTGGTATATAATTTAGCTCATGAAAAATGATGAAATTCATACTCCACTTGTTTACATGAGGAGCTGCTACCCCCTTACACTGCATTTCACCAGTGAGCCCTAAAAGAGGTGACAGGGGCCTAGGGTGTAAATGAGCATCTCCTGCTAGCTATCACTGTGTACAGCACTGCAGCTTCCAGCCTGCAGACCCAACCCTGCAGAGAGTGATGCGATGCGATCTGTCATGGGCGATTCATGCCGCTATTAACATGACTATTAACATTAGGCCTCTGAAAGGATGAGTGATCTTTGGAAAGGTCAGAGTTCACATTAGCGGGCACAATCAGCAAAGGCTGAACCTACCCATTCACTCGAGAGCAGACAGTAAGAGAGTTCAGAGGGAAAATGCTTGTGGACATAATGCTATGAAATATGATCTAAAAAATACATTTGCTATTATATATTTGGCACATGGGTCTTTATGAATATGCTTGTAACTACTGTATTAGTCTAGTGATGCAATGTATAGTGAATATGTAAGACCGCCAATGAGGGTATAGACCTAATGAGTGCATGATATCATTTTAAAATGTGTTAAATCAATAAATGTACTTACAGTCAGATTAAGGCTTTTAGTAAGAGTAAAGATTTCACTTTGTTTGACTGTGTTTAATAAAGATCCTGCTAAGGAAATAAATGCTAAATTAGTAAACACTATAGCAATGTGATGACATACTGAGAAAACCAGAATATACAGAGACAAATAATAATTATGAAGATACAGACTGTACAGACACCTTCCATTTCAACACATATATAGATATAACAATACATTCAAAGACCTATAGATAAACTTATGAAAATTACCATATACATACAAAAATAGTGATATCATTGGAAGTGTTTTTCCCTCTCTGTCCAAGTGTGAGCTGGGGCCGTGTAGGAAGATTTGGAGAAGTGCTTTAACAGATTGTTATGTCACCATTAGAGGGCTGTAATAAAGTCGTATTCCTTTTGCATTTTGCATGACCGGAGGGCCCGCTCCTCTCGCTTGTCTGCTCTGCTCACATCACGCCGTATTAACTGGAGCGGCTGAGGACTGCAGGTTTCCCCTTTTCGCTAGCTGCCCAGCGTCTGTGCCAGATAGCATATTACAACCACACTGCGAGTGGGCATTCGCTTGACAGCAGAGGCAGCAGAGGAAGAAAAACTGAAGCTTCATTAGCTATATACACTGGCAAATTCGGAACCGGTTATCCGGCGGCTAGGGTTTTGTGGATAGGCGGATGAAAAATGACATTTTTAATATAGAAATAGAAGATCCAGGAGTTTTAAAAAAATAAATTAAATAAAACATGCAAGGGAGATCCATGTAGTTCATGTCACATAAGCGATTTTGAGGAATATCCTTGATGTTAGAGCTGAATATATGTTTTAATCCGCCTTAATGAAAGTGCCAAAGTGCATTGTTAACATGTAGACAATAATGTCCAAAGTGTTTTGATGTCAAATCGCTCCATTTTTGAGAAATGAACCAAATAATTATTGTTCACAGTAATGGGGATGGGAACCAGATGTGTGAAAAGGTTAATGCCTCTTAAAGCTTCCTTGGTTATGGACACACTGCCTGATGCCTGAGACATTTTGGCCTAAATGGAGTTGTGTAAAACCCATACATGGCAGATAGATATGTAGATTGGTTTAAGGCAAAATAGTACCAAAAAAAATCCAGATGTATCTGTATTTTTCCATTATCAAAACATGCAGACACATATGGCTTGAGTGGTAATTTTGAATAGTATATAACATTAATATATTGTGTTTTAGACACCATGACCACCATTGTAAAGAAACCCTTTATACATTTCTCTACAATAAACTATTTCACACCAAACTCCTCTTGAGTGACTTTGTTTGCACTGCAACTACTGAATTAGGAAAACAGAATATTAAACACACAAAATACTTGGCTGGCAACCTCCATCTTTACAGGCATGTACATATAAATTAGGATTGATCTCTGATGAAGATCATTTAGATGCAATGTGCACTGTGCATGCAATCAGGTGCATCCCTCTCTATCTCCTTTCCTGAAGGAATCCCAGCACAACCTAGCTGTGTATCAAGTCAGCCAACCTTACAGAACTTAAAAGCAGAAGAATGCAGGGAGTGCTCTCACATGCTCAAGGGGACATTTTAGCTCTCTGAGTTATAACAGGGATTGTTGTCTTTTCCTTGACTTCCAAAAGAAAGTCGTAGGGCATGAAAGACCCATCCTTGACTATTCGTGTCTACACTAAAGTCTCAGAAAGCATTTTCCAAGCTGAAGTTAAGCGGGACGTCTGTGAGGGAGGCATTTAATACTTAAAGAGCTCTATATTAGAGGGAGCTGAGGACATGCTTGTTTTTTTGTGCTTAATGCACATTTAAAGAGTCTGCTTGGCCTGCCTGGGGCAAAAATGGCAGGAGGAATCACATCACTCAGAGTGACAAGCTGCAAGAGCCAAGTATGAATTATTGCTTATTGAAAAGGCTAATTAGGCCTGCCACTACTGCTCAGAGGAGGTGCCATTTAGGGCAGATAGCATAAATTCTCAAGTGGCAGGACAAAGCACCACTTGTGTGTGACAGCCCTCTAGCATTATGTGGACAAAGTCTGAGCTAGAATAACAGATGGAGGACTGAGTTGTTCTCTGAATGAGTGTTCTGCTAAGACAGTCAGACTGTAACATTCTGCTCATTGTGCAATGCTTATTGTGTAGACAAGAGGAAACACAATTGCCTTTAATACTTGCAGAACAATGAACTTGCAGAACTTGCATAACAAATACTTTGCCGAAAAATGTCCCCATGATGAAACGATTCACATTATTCCCTTCATTTTAAAGCTTAACAAGTGACTGTTAAAGCCAAAAAAATGCACTTTTAAAGACACAGAGGCGTTTATTAAATGTAAGGAGTCCTGGCAGAAAGTCGTTGGTCAGTGATGTATATGGCACTTTCAGAAAGCCTTTCAGAAACAGAACAAAAATGGCAAACATATGTTTAGTTTCCCAAAACAATCATAAGGTTGTTTCATTCAAATGCTCTTACATGCATTATTAATTTCCTAAAACCATAAAAAACAGCAAAAATAGGTCACAATAAAAATCATGGAATAAACAAGCCACAATAACTGTTTTTTGCAGCGATGCATTGGATCAGTTTGGATTATGGTCCATTCTGAGTTTGTACCCCTATGAAGAATACAGCCACATCCTGATGAATCTTCTGATTCTTATTTCTGATTCTGATCAAAGACTGTATAAACATATTTAAAAATCATGCTTTATTATCATTAAATAGAGAAAACGCACAA
This sequence comes from Lepidarchus adonis, assembly GCA_037576955.1. Classification (NCBI taxonomy): domain Eukaryota; kingdom Metazoa; phylum Chordata; class Actinopteri; order Characiformes; family Lepidarchidae; genus Lepidarchus; species Lepidarchus adonis. The sequence continues at coordinate 13,960,788 of JBBIGC010000013.1, read as the reverse complement.
AGGCAACAGGAGACGTATTATGTTTGCTTTCAGATGTTTTCTGTTATTATGCTAAAACATCTCTTATGGTGCCATTGTTACAATTCTTTCCTTCTGTTGCCAGTCTGTCTTTCATTATGGCATGTGTGCCTAAGTGCCTGTGTGCCTGAGATCATGGCTTCTGAAGCATTAGTTTTCCTAAAAAAGCTCTTACTTCAAATCATATTTGTTTAATGTGACGTCCTCCTTAGACTACGCAAAGTTTCAGCATTTCTTACTAACCACAGTATTAAGCCTAACTTGGCAGGACAGGTGCAAGACCTTTCAATTTCTGCCAAACTATGTTTCATAATATCCCATGCAATACAATTACTTAAAGAACATTAAACAATAATAATTAACAAATTCTTCATTGCAGCACGATATTTTAGCATGGCTGATGTTTAATTTCTAAGATTTAAAAGGGTTCTTCACAGCGATGCCATAGACGAAGCATGTTTGTTTCTTTTTAGAACCGCTCCAGAACCTTTCAATTGTTTCTGGTAAGAACCATTTTTATGAGCGAGATGAATGTGAAGAAAGTTTTCAGATACAAAGCACATCTTGAAAACAGAACTCGCTTGCTCACACTTTTTCCTTCACTCACTCACATTTAACAGGTCAGAAGCCTCCACAAGTCAAGTACCTTTAAATGTTTCAGAAGCGCATTACTTTATGTGACAGTATGTGTCCTAGATAAGTTCATTAACAATGAAAGGTTTTCCTAGAATTCTATGTAAGACAAGAATTAAGTAGAAATTTGTACTGCTGTATTAACTGAGTGACTTTAATAAAACAAATTCATAGTTAATTTATTTTAAAGTTAGGAATCAGTTTGCCACACTTTTCAAAGTAAATAAACTAATGTATTTCAAGTTAAATATACAATTAGATCTTTAGTTACATGTATTTTTTAAAAATCTTCTATTATTACTATTATTTACAGTGTGTTAAATAACCCTTTTCAGTTCACTTGTTTTCAAGCATACTTTTAACTCCTGCCATTGCATATAAAAGATTTAATTAATTATGTTTGATTAATGTTTTACTCATGTAAGACTCTGTCTTGAGACTGATCACAAAGTAGGCCCATTTTCACAGAACACTGCCTGCAGTGACAATTAGCACTAATTGCTAAAAGAGGGTGAGGGCTTTGAAACTGGAGAGCTGATCTCCAGACTCTGGTCATGATGAGTACAAGGACTTCTTTCACATGTCATTCACAATACAGTGTGAATTAATGTTTACTAAGCAGTGCTCCACATCAGCAGCAAAGATTAAAGGCCTAAGGTTCGAGAAAGATATCCCTTTGCTCATTTGTTAGTCATACTAAAAGTGTGTTGCTCATTATTACCTTCTGCTGTTCACTGTTGTTAACTGGAAGGTTAAGTCCAACTTTGTTAACATCAGTGTCCCCCAAGGCCATGTTCTTGTGCAAAATGACAAAGCGGAAGAAGAACGGTTAAATAATGAGCTTCTTAATTAAGTTTGAAATCTCTGGAAAGTTTCTAAGGATGCAAGTGGTCATTTTAGCGTGTAATGGGTTGTGTCATCTTAGCCAAATGTGAAATAAGTGTATAAATGTTGGCCTATGGAGCCTCTCGCATGAAACAAACCTCTGGAAACAGTCTCATTAGCATCCTTGTTTGATCTTTAAAGTGCAAATTGATCCAAGGTGAGGAACGGCACCACACTATGATTGATGCAGCTAAGAACAAGACTGGAAGTGCATACACATTCATTTTCAATCTACCACAACAAATGTGGATTTGTTCCATGTGTAGGTTGGCACAGTTTACCGCGTGCATTCGGATGTGACAAACCGGCATGCAATCACTGTCATAACAAAGGCTTGTTCCTTTGTCATATAAGAGAAAAATGATTTTACCGTTAATGTAGTGTAATGAGAATTCACTTCATTTCTACCGTTCCATTCATCACTAAATGTTCACACAATGTCAACATTGCCTAATAAGTTCAAACAGTAAAAGTAGAGTGGTGACATTTTGATGTGGCAGCAACAGGTTGAAGTTATTAAAATTATATTCAGTGGAAGCTGTTTGTATGTACTGTTAGCACACTGGAGATTTGTCCCAAAATAGTTCTTTTATATTGATTTTAAAGAAATAATGTAGAGATATCAAAACTACATTTTACAGTCTTATCCTGATGTAGATGTCATCTCCACTGCATAGTACATGATGCATTATACACCTTTCAAATGGGACCCCTTATTAAAGACAGTGGCTTCACATAGAAACAATGATCCTTCTGATACTTCTGTTACATGGTTCTTCTTGACATATGAAAATGCATAGTAAATATAGTACATTTTAAGAATCTTATATCACTAAAATGGCTTTGCCATTGTTACAAGTCAAAGAAACTTTTTTGTCCCAAAGATTGTGGTCATTCGCTCATCTAACATTTTCTCTGAAATCAACGGTATTAACAGTAAGTTCATTCCTCCTCTGCAAAAGTGACTTTACCCTTGATGGTGGAATTTGATTGTATCCAGCCACAAGAGCATCACCAGCATTACTGAAGTCAGGTACTAATGCTGGATAATTAATTCTGGATCACTAACTCTGCTCCAACTCCAAATTTATTAGATGTAGCAAATGGCTGCCCCTGTACCCAGTGCTGGGGAGCTCCATATCCTCCTAATCGACGCTTGGCATTTGGTACAGTGACCTTAGGGTCATGTGCAGTTGCTCCAAAGCATCTCATTCATTTGACAATGCTTACCTAAGGAGATAATTCAAAGTATTCAAAGCAGTTGATGTCTAGAGTCAGCAATAGGTGCACCTGAAAGTAGGTGAAGCCACAGGAATGCATGTCTGGACAGAGTATTTTATAAGCAGCCAAACAGTAACATGATATGATAAATATACAAATAAAATTGACTGGTTTGTGCTGGTTGCCATAAGGGGGTGGGGAGTCAAGTATGGAAGTCTAAAATCCGATTTTTCAGGACACCTCTAAACTCTTTTCACTATGGGAGTGGGGGAAACAATAAGTGCTGGAGAAACTGTGTTCTTGTGGGGGATCAAACACGTATATTTTGGGACTGTCCCGTTGTTCAACAACTTTGGACTGAAATTAGGAGGCTCGTAGAAAAACTCCTTAAAGTGAAGCTTCCCTGGGACCTTTAACATGTCTATTAG
>JBBIGC010000013.1:13935156-13948716 GCA_037576955.1 Lepidarchus adonis | reverse complement strand
TGCAGTCTGTGTACTGGAGACTGTGTACTGCAGCCTATCTACTGCAGACTGTCTACTACAGTCTGTCTACTGCAGACTGTCTACTGCAGTCTGTGTACTGGAGACTGTGTACTGCAGCCTATCTACTGCAGACTGTCTACTACAGTCTGTCTACTGCAGACTGTCTACTGCAGTCTGTGTACTGGAGACTGTGTACTGCAGCCTATCTACTGCAGACTGTCTACTACAGTCTGTCTACTGCAGACGGTCTACTGCAGTCTGTCTACTGCAGCCTGTCTACTGCAGACTGTCTACTGCAGCCTGTCTACTGCAGACTGTCTACTGCAGTCTGTCTACTGCAGCCTGTCTACTGCAGACTGTCTACTGCAGTCTGTGTACTGGAGACTGTGTACTGCAGTCTGTCTACTGCAGACTGTCTACTGCAATCTGTCTACTGCAGACTGTCAACTGCAGACTGTCAACTGCAGACTGTCTACTCTTCCTGTTTGGTTCCTGTATGCCTGTTTGGTTGCATCGGGAAGTTTTATGAACAATTACTGTTATTTAATTAATTAAAGTTAATAATTGGGGAGCGAGTTGTTTCTTCTAAAGATAATTATACGCTAACATTAGCAGAAAAAAAAACAAATTTATGTCTGCTCTGTAGAGGATCAGCGAATCAACAAACATCATTTGACAGTATATATATAAATAAATTAACATGTACTGTAGAAAATTACTCTCCTTTTAAAAGACAATGATCCAGAGTGATTCAAATCAATTTGCTATTTTTTTTACCTAAAGAAAAAAGGAGCAGACATTTTACACCTACATTAATGTTTGATTTCCACACACAGATTCCGCCATTTTGATCAAGAGATGAAAAACAGAGGGAAGTCTGTTTTACAATCCCTGCTTTGTTCTCATGCTTTGGGGAAGAAAAAGTGCACCAGACAGAAATGAAAACAAATGTACATAAACAAAGAGCAGGCTGTGAACCATGATAAGCAATACACACATTAATCTTGAGGTCAAGCTTAAGCTTCAGTTCTATTCTTTGCAATGACCCATGAGCGTCAAACATGTGGGGAGAAAATCAAATAAAACATGGCTACCATAACAGGCCAAAAATCACCTCTACTCAGCACACTTCCCCGGCAGCCATTACTATGGTCAGCTAATGGCTTGGCCCCAAGTGTGTGTAGAGGTAAGCAGTTGTTCTATGCACTTCCTTTGCATGTAGTACTAAAGAGAAGTTACCTTAACACAGCTCGTTCTGCTTGTTATCACTGAGAAATTTATGACCATGAAGATCTGTTCACTTTGTAGAGCTTCATGCTCAACCTGCCCCATTATCTCTGCTTCATGTATTTTGTTCAAGTTTGCGCCGAGTCCGTAACAAAGAGTTGCATATATTGTCTATTGAAGTAGTTGAGAATTGCTGCCAATGAACAAGCAGACTGAATTGGAAATGACACTGAATCATTATTGCTAAATCAAATGTTGTTTTTGCAATTATGTTAGTTTGGCTGAACATGCTGAATCACCCTATTGATTCACGTAAACAGTTAATCAATCCACAATCACACAGTTCCTGAAGCCAGATATCTGAGCCAAAGCCAAAAGGATCGTTTTATGGAAGCAGTTATGTGCTCCATCTAAACAAGAGTTAGAAATGGCTATAAAAGTCTGGAAATTTGTTTAAATTACACCCAACCTGAGACATATTTTCACTAATGTAATCAACTATAAAACTGCTATTTGATTTGCAAATAATGGGAACCATGAGAAAATAATTTATACTATAGCAACAAAAGTTTATTTAAACATTTCAAAAAATCTGACTGAATATATAAACCAATCAGACAAAACATTAAGAATATCTTTGTACTGTATGTAGGTTCCCCACATCCTGACAAAACCGCTTCTGGTCCATTGAGGCATGGACTCCACAAGACCACTGAAGGTCTGCTGTGCTGTCTGGCTGTCTGTCTGTCCCATAAGCTGAGAGGTGGTGCTTCCCTAGATAGCACAAGTTAGGTCCAGCACAACCCACAGACTTAACATCTGAATTTGGTGGCAAAATCAAGACTCTTGTCAACTCTTTGTCATGTCCCTCCTATTCTAGAGCAATGAGTGCAGTGTATCAGGTGACTTTCATTCTGGAATACTGCATGAATGAGTATTCTTGGTCTGCAACAATATTTAAGTAGATGTAAGAAGTAACTCTCACATGATTATCATAACCCTAGTTTTCCAACTCTACATTGCCCAGACACATTTTGGTAGGTGCATATCACTGCACACCAGGACAATCCCAAAAGACCTGCCATTTTGGAGATGCTCTTTGTCACTGGGATTCTTATGTTTATCCATATTCCTGCTTCCAGGAAACTTCTAGGTTTGACAATTCATTTAATATATCCTGTTTCTTGACATGTTCCACAATCAATGTCATTCACTTCACCTGTCGGTGGGTTTAATACTGTGGATGATGGGTGTAATTATCTTTATCTGAAATAAATATATTGACAGGTGTGTAATAAAAATTCTGAATACAGGAAATAAGTATTTGTATTGAGTCTATATTATACTTTGAAAAGACAGTATTCACAATGTAGTTAGCTTACGTTTTCAGAGGAATATGTTAAGAATCCATATGCGGCAAATTAGTATACAATATATTAGATGAACTTAAAGATTTACTGAAGATTATCTCAACCAATGGCTTCTTTACAGATAAATATGAACACAAAAGAATAAATCAGTGCGCCAGTTTATTATCTGTGTTACTGACAGTCTACTCAGTGGATATGTTCACAAATGATAAGCTGAACATCGGTGTTGTACTGGACTCATGCTTAAGGAGAAGCGAGTGAAGCAGGTGATGAGAGCACTAAAAAGAATGGGGTGGAGAATTTTGGAACATTCAAATGTTTTAAGTGATTTTTCATGAACCATGTTAAAAATGAAAGAAAACTACAAACATTAAAAACTTGAAACAAGTATATTATTTTTAAATGTACAGGGGGTCTTCAACAATTGTTGTAAGCTGAACCCCTTTCATGAGTGTCTACTGTATTTTGCCCTGGGGCCATTCCTCTGTCAGTCCACCAGAGGGAGACATTCACACACCTGAGGCTCTGTATTGCATTTTTTGAGCATTTTATTAAAGTTACTTTCACTTTTAATTTTTCACACCATTAAAAAAACAAACAAATAAACAGGGTTTGGGGCAGTGTAGTCGAGTATGTCATAAGTCGAGGAGCCCCTGTATTCTAAATATATTACTTTTTGTTAACACACTACTGTAGGCATTTAGCCCAGTGTATTCAGTATTTAGCCATTGCAAACTTTTCCAAAACTATTGTGTTCAACTCTGTATGTTCCCACAAACCTTTGTCAGATGCTGTCTGTCTGACAAAGAAAATGATGGAGCTACTAAGCACTCAATCAGTGAAGTAGAAGAAAAGCTAAGTTAGCAGTCAACTACCTGCAATCAGCCTGACACTGATTTAGCATGTCAGCACAGGGCGGCTCAATCCACCTTCCTCAGCCTCTTTAAAATATTAGTGACTTAAAACCCCACCTCACTCAGTTTCTCCCCAGAAATAACACAGGTCAACTCTCTGCACTACTTACTCCAAGAGTACGCAAAATGAACTAAACTACACTATTGTAATATCAAAGCCCCAACTTACACTGTTTGAAAAAATAATGACAATAATAACATTTACTGTCCAGAATGTTTATGGTCCTTCCATAGTATTACCTTATTGAGGAGATCACATAAACTGGCCTGATCACATTATGGCTACAGTTCCAGCCTCCTCATCACAAGTAGTGATGGGCATACTTGAGGGAAGCTCGCTGAAGTGTTTAGCTGGCCTGTTACTCAGGATGCCTGGTGCCTTTGTGCAGCAGCCAGTTTCCCTGTACGACTCAATTTGTCTCCATGGATGATAAATAATTGCAAAGCAAACAAATGATCTCTGCCACACTGAGCTTGCCTCCCTACCAGGCCTCAGCTGCCTCCCTATCAGGCTGCCATTTTCATGCTCAGCCACACTGTAGTTATGCTGTATTCAGTCATAATTATACTCAGACCATGAGGAGAGAGATGTTCTTCTAACAGAATCAGATAAGGCTTAATAAATGTATAAGTTACTGACTATATTAAGTGTATTCTATAACCTAAAGACATTTCTGAGGATGGATTAGTTTAGAATGGTATAAATGTTTTGTACAACATTGTACACTATATACTATAATGTATGTAATGTATAATATGCTGTGTCAGCTAGATTAATAGACATTTAGGACGACGTTTGTGTGTATGTTTATGGGTCATAACACATGACTGATTAAGCAAGTGTGAAATTTTGCTACCTCATGTTGACATCCAGTGTAATAAAACTCTCCTCCTGTCTTTGAGGGGAAGTTACTTTGTTTAGAACCCATGCCCACTTTCATTTCCTGTCCCAATTAAGAAAATGTCTTCCTAAAATGTTGCTTTTTTCCCCAAAGCAAACTCACACAATTACAGAAGCAGCGTTGCTCATAGAAACAAACCGGCCCTGTCTTTTGTACTCGCAGTTCCTCTTCCACAAACACAGAACTGTTAATAGGTCCAATATATGTTGCACAGCAGCGCCCTCTGCTGTTAGTTGTTGGTCATTAAACTGCATGAAAATGAAACGAAATGCAAGCCGTTTTGCTTGAATATCATGTAACACGAGAACAATACTATACTTTGATTATTTGAGAGAAAAACATCCCATGTGAACGCTGACCTGCCTAAAGCTAATGTAGCACAGACTGATAAAAAAGCTAATGCTCCATGACTATGACAGAAGGGTATTAGAGCAGACAATACATCAAAGTGTGCAGGAAGCACACGACAGACCTCGAAATCCACCATGAACGACCTCAAGAGACGCAAGCTGAAGGTTTTGGAATGGCCATCACAGTCCCCTGATTTAAACATCATTGAAAATTTGTGAGTAGATCTTAAAAGAGCTGTTCATGCAAGACGGCCAAAGAATATTACAGAACTAGAACTTTTTGCAAGAAAGTATGGGAGAAAATCCCAAACACAAGAATTGAAAGACTTTTAGCTCTAAAAAGCGTTTGCAAGCTGTGAAATCTGCCAGAGAAGGTGTTACTAAGAACTGATTATGTACACAACTTTTGCACAGTGCCATAATAATGTTTTTATTTTTTATATTTGTTCAATTTGACATAAAAAGTAACTATGCATCAATGTTTGTTGAAAATATTGTGTATTATTTCCATGTCTTAGAGAGACTGTGTTAACATCTTTTCAATGACAAAATCACCAAAATCTGTTACTTATCAAGGGGTGCCCAAACTTTTGCATAATACTGTATAATTGAATAAAACCACATTTATTTAACAAAAATTCTTCTTTGCAGAAAGTAAGGCATCAGAAAGAAATGCCCACCTGTCTCTGACATTTGCTTTTTAAAATGTCATGTACTGCTCTTTCCAAATCTTACACATGTTCATTCAGGTTAAAAATATATATTTTGTGCTTAGAATCATTATCCTGGTTCAACTTTAGCTTCCCATGGTTATTTCAGCAAGATAATACCAGGCCTCAATCTACACATGCTAACAGCATGTCTTCATAGACACAGGGTGTTTTTGCTTGACCGACTTGCCAACAGTCCAGATCTGTCTCCTGTAATGTTGGAGCTTCATGAGGAGGAGAATACAGTGGTAAACATGCTACATCCAGCTTGTCTTTTGTTGGAGTTTGTTCATTCACTCTACAATTATTAAGGTGCCAAATTTGTGTTTAAATTAGTGGTTTTTTTTATAATATATATATATATATATGAAGTACTAGTGTTAGTTTTGGTTTGCTACAACAACACAGTCTTTTTTGGTGCAGTTAGGATGATGGAAAAAGAATGTCCGACAGATCTGAACTCCATATTAAACCCATTCAGCTGAATCTGATTTTAGCAAATGTTCTGTAAAGCTTCTGTAGGCGGAGCATGGATGGGCCTACAGAAAAAAGTCTGGAGCCAAGCACAGACATTATGGGAACCCAGAAAACGTGAACAGTCCCTTAGGTTTAGAATGCCAAATGTTTTGTCAGCTTCTGTTTCTGTGACTGTCAATTACAAGTTCACACACATTCTGACTTTGAAATGTGGAACCACATGGAGAAGCATTGATTTTTGCAGCCACCCCCTGCTTGTAACAGCCTTTTAAGCTCAGAGTTGGAAGGTTTTGTGGCATTTGTGCAACAGGCTTAACTTAACATCCTTGTTTGTTTTAATGAAATGCCCCAAACCTTTTGATTTACCCATTTTTAACATTCCACAATAAACAGTTGAATTGGAAACAGGTGAATGTATAAAAGGAGCATCAAACAGAGTCTCACCACTTTGAGAAAGACATTTCACTCAGTTTAAAATGAAAATGTTTAATCAACAAAACACTTCATATGCATATGTGTGAAGATCAAAACTGATATTGAGGCATATATTGGGATTTTAGAGAGACATATGCTGCCATCAAGACAACATCTTGTCCCCCAGGAAGTCCATGATTATTTACCAGAAAACGACAGGCAAACACTATAAGAGCATTGCATTGTGGGCACAGTATATGTAACTGGCCTACAAGCAGTCTAGAACTGTCTGCTATTGAAAATGCATGGCACACGATGAATAGCAGATTCAGACAGCAACCACTGACTGTTGAGCAAGTCTTGCATCAAATAAGAATGGGCAAATTAGTATCCTCAGTTCCTAAATGAACAAACAGTTTATTTAAAAATAAAGGTGAAGTAAAACACATTTTAACAGTAAATCAATATAACTAGGAAATCCGATTATTATTATTATTTTTTTTATTTGATACGTTTTGAATTAAATATATATTTTTTATTGTTTTCATTGTTTGGCATTGAGAAGATTTGTTGCCATTTGCAACAACACCAGTGTAAGCTGTTAGGAGGCAAAGCAGTGTTGTCCCAAGGGCACTAGACTGCAGATTATCTTGGCCAACAGGCCTTTTGCTACCACCAAGCATACCATCCAGTTTAGTAAGTCTAGAGAGAACAACAAAGTCCCCTTGCCAAACAGATACAGCAGTACTCCTCTAACCCAGCAAGAAGTAGAGGATCAGAGCTTAACTCCTATTAGACTGCCTTGTTTTCCAAGGGGTATCACTCTAGCTTAACATCATAATGTGGTCTATGGTCAACAAGACTGTTTTGCTAGCTGAGATGAAGACAAGACAAGATGAAGACAAGTTGCTGAAGTTCAAACTGAGCATCAGAATGGAGAAACTGCTGATCTACTGGGATTTTCATGGACAACTATCTCTAGAATTTACAGAGAACAGTCAGGAAAAAGAGAAAATACCCAGTCAGCAGTTTTGTGCAATAAAATACCCTGTTGTTGTCAGAGGTCATACGAGAATGAGCACACTGGTTCAAGATAACAGAAAAACAACAGTAACTCACAACAATCCCATCTCTGAACACACAACACATTGAACCTGGAAGCAGATGGGCTACAGCAGCACAGGGACCACACCAGGTGCCACATTCGTCAGCTAAGATGAGTCTCAATTTCAGCTGCAACATTCAGAATTTGGCATAAATAACACGAAAGCATGGATCCATCCTGCTGCTGACATTTTCTTGGCACACTTTGGACCCCTTAGTAAAAATTAAGCAACATTTAAATGTCAAAGCTTATCTGAGTATTGTTGAAGACCATGTCTCTTTATGACCAGTCTTCTGATGGCTACTTCCAGCAGGATAATGCAACATGTTACAAAGCTCACATCATCTCAAACCTGTTTCTTAAACATGACAATGAGTTCACTGTGCTCCACTGTCTCCACAGTCACCAGATCTCAACCCAATAGAGCACCTTTAGGATGTGGTGAATGGGAGATTTGATTTATGGATGTGCAGTCGATGCTATGATGCTTTCATGTCAATATGGACCAAAATCTCTGAGGAATATTTCCAACACTTTGTTGAATCTATGTCACAAAGAATTAAGGCCAATCTGAAGGCAAAAGGGGGTCCAACCCAATACTATCAAGGTTTACCTAATAAAGTGCATGGTAAGAGTATAATGGGATTTTTTTTTTTTTCATCTCGACATGACCTCACAGCACCTGTGCCCCAACAACATTGACTCAATGGCTGCAGCCTTGCTGCTCAGCATATGTAAGCAGTTCAGAAAATGTATTGGATCATCTTTCCTCCGCCTGTGTTTGCAAGAATCAAACAATTCTGCTTTTTGTGTCAGCATGGCTTATCAGTTTCACTTTTACTTCTCTTGCTTTTACAATAGATGAAAGAACTTTATTAATCACAAAAAAATGTTGTAAAAATATTGAAAATATATTCCATTATATTTTATTTAAATTTTTTAAAAATAATATTTTATATATTTATACTGAAAACTAATAACAATACATTATATTTTCCTAAAAGTGTCAGAGAAAATTTAAAAAATGTGTTTGCAGAAGAATATTGCTATGAATTGAATTTTATCAGATATACTGTAACTGCACTTTAATGAAGATTACAATACTGGGACTTTGGATTGAAATAATATATATAGTAATATAATATACAGTAATAAAATATCAAAATAATATAACTTTCGAGCTTCTCCATAAAACAATTACTGTTATTTTAAATGATTTGTCAAGATGTCAGACCAGTAGATGGAGCTAATTTCTCAGAAGCCAGGAAGGATTGTGACTACTAGAGCGAGCAAAGTAGGACCACCACCATGGTTTCTCTTGTCTCTCCTCCTCTTCCTGTCCGGACTGCCTCATACTGTAGCGCTCCTGTTGGTTATATGGATCAAATCGATCATAACTGCCCATAGGTGACACATTAAAGTCATGAACATCTGACTCAGACTGAGCTTTTGTAAGTATAAAGTCCACTCTTCCTGCCTTCGGCATACGTGACGGAAGGTGGACCCTCTTCATTGCTTTGGCATAACCTGATGCTGAAGCAGTCACAATGTAGATACCAGGATTCAGCAGTCTCCAGTAATCTCCATTTTCAGCTGACAGAGCAGGAAGAGAAACATTTTGACAAAGAGCCAGTACTGACTAGATTTACAGACAGCTGACCAGTTCATGCTGCACCTACAAATGCATTTTTTTTATCAACAGTCTGCTAATTTGGACAATATTTCTGTCTTGTAATTTTGCTAATATGAACATGGCGGGAATATCATTGTCTTTTCATGTCAACTTTCACGTCAACATTATGTTTCAACTCTATTGTGTATCAGCAAATGCATACACACATGGACAAAATTGTTGGTACCCTTCCGTTACAGAACAAAAAACCCCACAATGATCACTGAAATAATTTTGACAAACTGGCAAAAGTAATAATAAATAATTTACTGAGAACAAACAAATTAAACCAGACATTTCTTTTGAATTGGGGTCAAACATAATTATTCTAAACAACTAATGAAACTGATGGTGCCCCTAGAAAAGGTGTGTCCTGTAATTAGCATCACAGGTGTCTTCAAGCTTGCAGTCAGCCAGACTGTCCACTGTGCTGTTTGGTATTATGGTATAAACCACACTGAACATGGACCACAGACAAAGAAGGAGAGAATTGTCTCAGTAAATTAAAAAGAAAATTAAAAGACAAGCATGTTAAAGGTAAAGGTTATAAGACCATTTCCAAGCATCTTGACGTTCCTGTTTCAGCCAAAGTGAACTTCATGGAAGACGACTGAGGAGGACACCACAGTTGTAGACAAATCATAAAAAAGCAAGACTGGAATTTGCCAAAATGCATATTGACAAAACACAAAGCCTCTGGGAGAACGTCCTTTGGGCTGATGAGAAAAAACTGGAGCTTTTTGTCAAAGTCACATCAGCTCTATGTTCAAACCAAGAAAAGAACGTTGTACCTACTATGAAACATGGGGGAGGTTCAGTTATGTTCTGGAGCTGCTTTGCTGCATCTGGCACAGGGAGTCTTGAAACTGTGCAAGGTACAATGAAACCGGGAGACTATGAAGTAATTCTGGAGCAAAATGTGCTGCTCAGCATCAGAAAGGTTGGTCATGGGTTCTTCCAACAGGATAATGACCCAAAACACCCAAGAATGACTAAGAACAAAACATTGGACTATTCTGAAGGGGCTTCTATGATCCCTGATCTAAATCCTATTGAACATGCCTAGAAGGAGTTGAAACATGCAGTCTGGATAATTCTATTGGACCACAATTCAAAAGCAAAGTCTGATTTTCATTTCTTAATTCTCAGTAAATTGTTATGTATTGTTCATTTTGTCAATTTTAAGTTATTTCAGTGACCACTGTGGGTTTTTCTTTCTGTAATGGAAGGGTACCAACAATTTTGGCCATGTGTGTATTCCTAATTAGTCCCAGGGGATTTTTTTGTCATCATTCTGTTGAGTTTGTCCAACTTTGCATTAGTTGCCATGAAGGAACAAATTTGTGGGTAGATCACGTCTTGGTCAGTTACTTATTCACTGCAAATACACTTAGATTTTAAGTTTGTGGCAGGAGACCCCTGAAGTACCTGTTATAATGTCATGTCTAATCCCTTTGACTGACACAGTGGCTCCTTTAATGGCATGCCCATCTTCGTCTTTCACAATACCCTTTATTCCCTTATGCACCTGAAATTAAATCAGAACTGTTGCTAGACAACCACAGTTAATTAAGTACATAATGTATTAATTAAACATTGTGAATTGCATTTTTGTTTTTACTTATGCAAAAATGATCTCACCGACTCCATAAAACTGATAAGAGCTTCTTTGTTTTCTTCCCAGCCTGTATATAGATCCTCCTCAACTGGGAATTTATCACAGCCCAGCTCTACTGTTATCTCAAAGCAGTTTGTGTGGAGATAATTGAAGTCTGCCATGCCTGTCATAAAATAGAAGGTCAGGGTACATTTCTTAACAACCCAAGTTACAGAACTGACTTACATTAACACCATTAACTAATAATATTGTTCCTTAAAGGGAACATAACATACATCCTATTTCTGCCACAGAACTACAAGTTATAATATACTTTATTTTTTCATTTACAAACCTTATTTCCAGAAAGGTTGGCAAATTTTTAAGATATGATAAAAACAAGAATCAATTAATTAATTATTAATTGATTAACTAAAGTAAAAATAAAGTTTTGGTTATTGCCCATTCTTTGTTGACACTTTTGTTGCTCAGTGGTCACCCATTGTCCAGCTCTCATCTTCATCATACAGCATACATTTTAAATAGAAATAGATCTGGACATCACAGCAGAATTACGATTTCTCATGCAATGCCTTCTGAGGGTGTGAAGGTCACACACATTTATCAGTGGTTTATTTTCAGACTTCAAATTCAAATGTAACTACATTTACAAAATACAATCAAGTTGGTCACCCAAAACATTAAAATAATTTCTTTGTCATTTTGACATTTAAATGCAAATGCATGTACAAATTGCAGTATTATTGTTCAAATTAACCGGCTTTTCAAGAAAAGGGGTTTGTAAATACTGGTGCATTTTAGACACTATATTATATAATATAATCTAACTGTATAGATACTGTAAACTGAATCTACATTGAAAAGAATACCTTTATTGTATAATGAAACAAATAATCAAAATGAGATATTATACCACAGTGTATTACTTCACTATGCTTACCTCCTGCTATACTGTACCATTCAGCCCCATTCACAATTCCCCCTTTATCAACAAATTTGGCACCACACCTGTCTGTGTCCTTGTTGGACATTTTGGCATGAGCATTTGCATATGTTCTGGCTATCTGCTTGAATACCTGCAATTCAAATGCTTGTTTTTAACACCACAGTGGGTACATTGTGTATTAAGTAATAGTGTTTAGGTAAGGGCTGCATGTTGGCTTGTTTTGGTTAGGCCATACATACTACCTAACACTAGTAAGGTAATGTTACAGTAGCAATGTGATGAATGAAATCAGTCCATTATTTGACAAGAATCACCTGCTCATCAGGAGTTGGAGAGAACATATTTGTTTCTAGAGGATGTTTTGAGAAGTCATAAGGGTAGGACACCACCAAATCTCCTCCATGAAAATTAGCTGACAGAACAAATGGAATAGATCGTATCCACTTCATAACACCATATGTCTCTGGAGCAACCTTTATAAAAACAGACACACAAATATATAGTTATATAAATATATACTGCAACCAAATTATTTACTCATGCTCCACACAAAAATGGAATATTTCATAGCACCTGTTCGACCAGATTTACAAAACACAAATTTAGCTTTAAATTTTGAATTTAGTTTTGAGTTTATATTAAAAAGTTCACTGCAAACATAGACTTGGGATATGATGTTGTAGCAAGAGAAACAAGGCACTATGAAAACAACAAAATGGCAATGTTACCTTCACATTACATACAAGTTTCTGTGTGAGCTTTATACAGTATACAAATATACAAAATAATCTGATATTAATAATGAAATGGAAATGCTTGTCTGGTCTTGTTGCTTAAAAACTGAAGAGGTATTTTGTTGACTATAGATAAAAACTATTTTAAAACTATAAACTATTATGTTGTAATACATAAGAACACATAATGAGAACTCCTACCTTACCAAACCAGTAAGAGTCAGGGATGGGGATATGGTTACTGCGAAAGCGCTTGAGCCTACGCCGATTGTAGACAACTGAAGTCAAGTCCGGGAAGTTTCTGTTGAGGTCTATATTCTGGGCATTGTTTCTGCCACCTATATGTCCACTGTAGACACCCTGTAGACAAAATTTAACAAAAAATATCTATCTGGTCATCTAATCCAGTCTTTAATATTAAAACATGTGACTGCTACATGCAAAGTTTTGTGCATTATTGTGTAAAATCTAAGTAATGACAGAAGTGTTACAGCATTGTTAGAAAGTTTATGAACTCTTTAGAATTAAGTATTAACAAAAACTCTAATATGTATGAAAAATGTTAAAGTAGATAAAGAGAACCGAATTCAACACATGAGGTGAAAATACCGTACTATGACTTTTATTTATTGAAGAAAATAATACATTACATATCTCATGTGACCTCCTTGTGCAACAAAAGCTTCAACTAAACATTTCTGGTAACTTTTTTTCTGGTAACAGCTTAACCCATAAAGAACAGCTTCAACTATTGGATGTTGGTGGATTTTCTCACATTGACCTCTCGATTTAGGTTTTCTCATAATATTTTTATTGACAAAAGTCAGGAGTTTGACATTACAAACCTTTTTTTTTCATCTTTGGGTACTTAAAAAGAAGTTAAAAACTGTATTATTCTACACAGCCAAGATTGGGTGATAAGCTCTAGGTCGGGTAATAAGGTCTAGGTTGTGTGATACGCATCAGGTCGGGTAATAAGGTCTAGGTTGTGTGATACGCATCAGGTGGGTAATAAGGTCTAGGTCGGGTGATACGCATCAGGTCGGGTAATAAGGTCTAGGTCGTGTGATTTAATCAGGTGGGTAATAAGGTCTAGGTCGTGTGATTTAATCAGGTGGGTA
>JBBIGC010000013.1:13887096-13899000 GCA_037576955.1 Lepidarchus adonis | reverse complement strand
AGAGAGAGAGAGAGAGAGAGAGAGAGAGAGAGAGAGAGAGAGAGAGAGAGAGAGAGAGAGAGAGGAGAGAGAGAGAACAGTAAAATGTACAGCTTTCCAATAAGGAAGGGCAGCAAAATAGCAAAAATACCAAAGAAATGAGAAACAAAAGAGCTTTAAAACAACATTTTATATTTAAGATCTTCCTGTACCTTTAAAAATCAGTTATTTCCATTAGGTCATAACAGACAAAGAGAAAAGTGCTTCACTTCCAATTACAAACTCTGCCTTGCGAATAACGCAAACACATTCCACTGAGCCTCAAGAGGGAAATGAGCTCCATCTAGCAGCGACCTCTACATTAGTCCAGGCCTAAAGGGACTTCATTCAAATCCACTCGGAGGCTGTTGTGTTTACAAGAATGTATTAACCAGCCAGATTTCCCAACGGCCACTTCTGCAGCTGCAGTGCTTGCTATCCAAGCCCCACAAACCACCCCAACCACCCCCCCCCAAGACCCTCAATGCCATGGCATCTCAGTCAAGGGAACATTTCTAACATCCAAGGTAATGCAAGCTGATTGCCAGCAAACCCTCATCATAGATGGAGAAATTGGAGATTGGAGACGTGCACTTTTTTGGGTTGCCTTGATATTACTTTGAGCATGGAGAGAAGATAATGGGTGTAATTGTGTGAACATTTTAGGCATAAAAGGACTGAGAAATTAAATATTCAGCACAAAGTGGACGAAGGCAACACCAGAGCATTTGCATTTGCAGCCTTATGTGAATTTGACACTTAAGAGTCAAGAGCTTGCAATTGATGAAAAAGCCTCCTTCCAAAAAAAAAACAAAAACCCTCAACTATAGCTCACTACCAATCTTTGACAAGTAATCAGCCAGAGGGTCCAAACTTAGTAACAGCACTGCTTAGGCCTAATGGCTCTGGTACGCATGAGAAACAAGGGCAGTTTCAAATCTTTGGGCTTATGACTTGTTGCCATAGTAACCAGGAGCTGATTCATTGGCTGTGGGACTTCTTGTGCTGCCGAAAGCCCTTGTGTCCTAACAGCGACTGCCTAGCTCATGTGCCAATGGCTTGAACCAAGAGGTTAACACCCTATGACTCACTAAACATTAGGGGGAAGTGTTGGAAGCCCTCACTGTCCATGGTCCCCTCGCACTCAAGGATCATAAACAACTTTTCTAAGCTGACCTGGGAGGTCAACAGAACTGCTGGGTCTCCAGCCATACTTTCTGACATTCTGGATTAGGGAAAGAAAACATACTAAAAACAAACAAACAAACAAACAAACAAACAACCACATCATCGTTATTTTAGAGAGTAGTTAGTCAAAGGGGGTTAACTAAGAAAAAAACTGTTACTCTAATTGATATGGTTATTTGAGATTTGGAACGCTTGTATCTCCAATCTATCCTTTTTTTGACAATATGAAACTGTCAGCTGCCATTAAACTTAAGTCAAAAACTTAAGTCAAACTTACATGACCTTCTATTAAATCAAGAATTTTTTGTTCCTAGTTACTATTTTGGAAATAAAAGGTTTGTTCCAGTAGTGACGATCATGATATTCTGATGTTGTTTGAGTTGGAGGAAAATGCAGCGATGTTCACTCATTCAGCCCATTCAGGATGCCTCTTCATCAATACAAACCTCATTACTAAAGACCTTTTTAAGTTTTTGCTATTCCCCTGGTCTTTGTTCCCTCTGTTCATACAGTGTCATCTCATATTTTGACACTGTATTTGCCTCTTTGTTAAATGTGTTACTTCATATGCTATTGACCGTCTAGTCTTGCTCAGTTTCCTGTTTGACGTGTTCTATGGCTGTAAAGCACCTTGGCTCATGGAAAAGACCCTACATAAATAAAAATGATGATGATGAAAATATTGTTGATGTAATGCTAAGTGCTCATAGTAGCATTTCAGCACACTGTATATTCCCATAACATCAAAGCTATCAGGAAGAAAAGGGAAAGGCACAGAGTCTGTTCAGTTTGGTGTATACACTGCATAATTTAGGTGGGGAGACAATGGCCTAGAATCCATGACGCCAGACAACAGCTTATCTGCAGTCCTAATACAATATCAATAGCCCATTTAGAGCTGCCCTTTAGAGCGCAAGCTACAAATGGAGATTTATGGGAGACAGGAGCAAAAAGCTGAAAGGAGTCTCACTGTTTGTGTTTGTATTCACATGCCTGTCTAATGCTGTGATCCTCCTCCTATGGGTTCAGGTTCTACTGGTGCAGTAAGGTACACTGGTATAGTAGTTGTGGTATAATCTACAAGTCTATAGTCTGGATCATCTGTGAATTGATTACTCAACTTTACTGATAAAAGTTAAAGTCAGAACTGACAAGTTTACATTTTATTGATGTTATTTTCAGTTTTAACACTATTTTTACTCAACTTTTACAGAACTGATGTAAGTTCAAAGAAAAGATTTTCAATGTTTCACTGATCAACTTCGATTTTGCAAATAGAAACTAATTTAGAATTTGACACCTGCAACACACTGAAAAAAGTTGGAACAGAGGTATATTTGCAAATATGGTACATCACCTTATACTGTTTAATTATTTGGGAACTGAGGAGACCAACTGTTAAAGTTCTGGAATTGTTACCCATTCTTACTCTTAACCTGCTCAACCATTCATGGTGAATGTTGTCTGATTCTCCTCTTATGAAGCTCAATACATTTTCAGTAGGAGACACATCTGTACTGTTGGGAGGCCAATCAAGAACACAAATATATAAAGCCATGCTGACATGCTATTGTGCGCAGACTGTAAGTTTTCAGAAGTCTTCCCAAGCCCATATGGCTATTGTGATCATAGCATGACCGTTTTTCATGGGCCTTCTGATGGACTGAAGGTTTCCAGCCTTATCCAACAGGGAGTGAGATTTCCCTAGATTCCTTGAATCTTCTCACAGAATGACATACTATAGATGATAAAATTCTTCTTTGCAATCTTGTGAATTTTTATTTTTCAACTGAATTACAATTCACTCATGAAGTTTGGGACAAGGTGGTGAGGTGCAAAATGAGATTACTTGAATATTTAATAAACTTTTTACTCCTGCTCTGGTCTGTTAAAAAAAAAAAAACTTTTTTGCAAATGGGGTTTAAATAAATTTTGTGATTCTAGGTGTGATTGCAATTTGAAAATCAAAAAAGAAATTGAGATAAACTTCACAGCTTCCCCAGAAAAGAAGAAAAAGAAGAAAAATGAATGAAGAAAACACTTCTGGAACAAAAAGTGCTAAAAGCAGTACAGCCTAAATAGCTGAATATAGCTTAGCCTTTGTCTTGTTTTGGCAGCCATGTCGATCCAAATACTAGTCAGCTGAAGCAATATATTTTAAGGCCGTAGACAGTTCAGAAAAGTAGGAGAAAATAAACAGTGAAAAATAGAGCCTGGAAAGATTTTTTCCTTGAGATGATGTACAAACTAGGGGTGTAAGTGACAAGTATCCTCACAATTTGATACTACATCAGTTATTTTAGGCAATGATTAAAATTTTTCAATACCTTAAGTGATGCAATTCTATACAGTGGTCTGCAGTCAGTATGAAATATGATAAAATTTCACATAATCTGCTACTTTTCCATGAACTCCAATAATAAAAATGTTTAGATTATACAAACTGATTGCTTATTTAGTCTAATAAACTTGTTTTGGGGATTATTCAGTTCTGCACCGTCCTAAATTCACCTGTTTCAGCATTCTTAAGAGCTAGCCATTTACAAAAACTTCTCAAACTAACCCTACATGAATACAGCCCATGCATAAAACATGATGAAGGTGCATAATTCATATACTCAACTACATCCAGGAACTCCAGAGAGGACATCTCTATTTTGATCTCACTCATACACAGACGAACCCAGACATTCACACAGACATACACACACTTTCGACCACTTGCACCGCACCCACACATGGCCTCACTTGTAGAATTGAAAAATAAGAAATGATAAGAAAATATCAATAAATAGTAAAGTAGTCTAAAATTTATTTGCACACACAGTTGATAAAAAATAATTTGAATATAACTTGAAACATAACTCATATTCTACTTTTACTTTAACCCTTATTATTTACTTTAATAAACAGGCTGTGCCATTAATACTGACATATGTAAATAATCTCTATTCTGATTGACAGTCATGTTTTTTGGTTCCCCTCAAAACACTTTTTCTGCATGAATGGGTTGAGCTAACTTGATGTAAGCTGAAAATGTGGATACATGCATCTGATTTTCATGCTGACAAAAATATAGAATTGAAAAAGTAGCTGCTTTACTTAATTTTCTATATGCATTTTATGAACAGAGGAGTCAATTGTATTTATTATGTATAAACAATACGGTCATGTGAGAAAAAGGTGGCTACATCTCATGGTAATTGTTGATTTGGTTCAAGATATTTGAAGAAGCAAACACGTCACCTTTTCATAGAGTTTTTACAGAAACTAAATTAAGAAAATGCTGACACTGATCACACCTTGAATTATTATTACATTAAAACTATTATACTAATGTTAGGTGTCATTGATTGGTTCTACCTGCAGCTGGTTCTTTGGACAGTTCTTTTGATACTCTCTGAGATTGTTGAATTTGTTATGTGTTCTTTACCTTGTGGTTTTGTTCATATGTAGGCACTGCATTAAAGAGGAAGTGTTTGCTTATTCATGGAGTACATTTATTTTTTCACTTGACTGCACAAGATAATTACAATACAACTGTACAACACAAAGCTGTTGCTGGATGTTGTTGTATGGGCAAATGTATATTCCTTAGGGGCATGAAAATTTCGCCTCTCCTGTCCTCTCTTAAAACCTATTCACTTGCACCTTTTCCTATACACATCACCCTAAAACCACCACCCATGCAATGACTCACACCTCTCAGTAAAAAAGGAATTTCACGCTCTTCTTACCTCCACCATTCCACTTATTTGTATCCTTAAACGAGGATATGTTCTCCTCCTCCCCCGCCTCCGCACTGAGCCCCAGCAAGGCCTTGGCTACCTTTAGGACCACACCATCTATCAAATCTCTAGGGAGAGCTGCGCAGTTTCTCACTATCTCTGTTTTCTCCCTTGGTTGGAAGCCGTTTCCCCAATCACATCCTAGTTCAGGGATCTCTTGTCCATCTCCATGGTGATCATGTCTGCTGTGGTCTTTCTTGGTGACATTAGTTGACCTTGTGTACAAGACTTGCCGTCCCCTGACGTAGGCTGTTCTCCTCACTTCTGCCAGTGCTTCGTCAGGCTCCTCATAACTCCTACTCCTCCCAATCAGGCATACCTGCAAAAAGATGTGACGCCACGTTCAGGGAAGCAGTACTTTTGATCCGTTTTCCACATTAATTTACAAGCCCCACTTTTGAAAGCCCCACCAGGGCGGTCTAACTGTTTTGACAGCATGTCTGGTAGTGTTTGAATGGCACCCAGCTACATAGTTCAGTCTATGTTCATAGCTATTAATGAAATTCCACACAGGCACTCATGGGACACTCAGGGACAAATGACTGAATATTTAAGTCCATCACAATCTATGTTAAAAATCTGTATTTAAATGTGTTCATGTACTTGTAACGCCTCAAAAATAACTGTAGGTGAACTGCATATATAATTTCCTTGTAAAAAATTCTCCATTATTACAAATGACATGATTACAAATCATTTACAAATGATAAACAACCTAAGAACTGTAAAGCTCTCAAGTAATATTGTTAGCATCTTAGCTACAGAAACCTATCACAGATCTACTGAGATTTAATTTGCTAATTGTGATTTGCATCTCATCACTAACATGATCCAAGCCTTATGATGAAGAGTAATTGGAACGTTAAAGATAAAGCTGTGAGAAAGTAATGGTGCTAGATGGTTTAACTTACACGTTTGGTGGAGGGGATCCTCAGGCAGTCTTCGTCTGTTTGGAAACCACATGCTTCGCTGACCTCAGTAATGAAGTCTAGGTACTCCCTGTACTGAGACTTCTTGCATTGGCGGCGCTGGTATTTACCATAGAAGTCAAAAAAGCAGCATGGGAGCAAAAAGTAGTTGCAAGAGTAGGACGATCTGTGGAATCATGCAATTTGAAACAACTTTAAATTCCAATAACATACTGGTGTCCTGGAAATGTTTTATCTTACTGAGGACTTGCAGATGTCCAATCAAATTCTTATTTGGCTTTTAAGCTCAACATAGTGAGGAATGGTTTCATGCCACGATGACACTTTATTTAATCTTGTAGGGACATTTATATCAACACTTGCACAATGTCATTATCACTAGAAAAATGAAAATGTTATTTATGTAATGACTGGACAACATATGGAGTCTAAGGAAAGAGACACAAACTGTTTGGAACAAGTCTGCTTCTTTTCACTGCCAAGTGTCAAACAGTGGCACGAGCCAAAATACGATTCAAACGGCAAGCTAAATATCTCCACCTAGTGTCTAATACATTCAAAATAGAACAAAGTCAATAAACAATATGCCATTGCATATATGGTGCAACTATTAGAGGCTAAAATATCCCCCAGCAAACCTATCCAGCTAATAACCTTCACAACACTTTACATCCCAGCTCATAAATATATTTTCAGACATTGTTTTGCATTGGTTCCCTTCAAGTCACAGTGAATTAAATGATAACGGCTTTAACAGTTACTCTGAGGTCATATTTTAAGATTTATAGGGTGATGATGTTCTTTGAACTAACAGATGACCTAACAGTCACAGCCACAGAGCTCAAGTAGCCAATCCAGGACCAGTAAAAGAGCAATAACAAGTCCTCAAACCCAGTCACAGTCATTTACTGGAGATCAGGTGGTCTTTCAGGGCTTGTAAGATTTGGCAATGCTGATTACTTGCCTGGCTGCTATAACAGGGATCCATGGAGTGAGCTCATCTGAGTGATTTCCAATCAGCCAGTCCGTCTCAGGATAAAGGAAGCTTGCGCTGGGGATGATTGCCTTTTCCTGAAATAAACAAGAGCACCCAGAGCATTACATTATCAGTGGCCAAAGGTGTAATGACATGAGAGTCACCCCGCTCCATCTGAAAATGGAAAAGGAACATGCTGATCTGCTTGAACAGCCTACATAAGAGTTTCTCTGGGTGTAAGGATCAAACAATGAGCATGGGTTTAACAATATAACTTAGCTAACAGGAAGAGATTTGGGCCATTATTAATAACTGATAAAAATAATTAAACTTTTACTCTACTTTTAATGCCTTTTTTATATTTTATATCTAATTACTCAGTCATTAAAATGCCAATAGCCTGTAATGGTTTTTTTTTCTCCTGAGCCAACAAAAGTATACGTTTCCACCCATGTGCTCATTTACTAACATCTCTTTATTCTTTAATTCAACAGGCTATTTCTGTTACTGTATGTAAATGAGCTATGCTCTGATTGGGTGCCTTGTATTGTGCCTCAATTAAACATTATTAACTAATTAGGTCATTCAATACAAAGCATTTTTACAGCTTAGTTTTCTTATGTTGACTGCATGGACTGAGGAGTTTGTTTCAATTCTATTACCAGTGCTTTTAATTTCAATTATATATTCACTAATGTATTTGAGAACTCAATTACTGCTAGACAATGTTCAATTTCCCAGGCTGTATCTGGGCATATGGACACACCGTGTGTCTTACTGATGTTTCATCACTACAGGGACTTCAACAGTACATGGCTGCCCATCCTAAAAGCACAGCAATTCTAATCAGACACGGAACTGAACAACCACTGTGCATCCTTTCAGGGCAAAACACTATAAATTATATAGCTCTGTGGGTGTTCTAAGTCTTGTTCAGTAGTATGGACTTGAGTGTATATAAAAAATAACTACTAAACTACTGAGCAATGAAAGAATATCCATGGTACAACTGAATAAAATTATTATTATTAAATATTAACCTTTAAGCAGCTTTCGACTTAACCAGTACAAATCAGTTTTGCAAGTGAAAGGTAAATAGAGTGCTACTTTTTAAAATTATTTATCTGTCGTTCATTCATATTACACCTTAAAAATTAATTTGAAACAAAAACAGCAACATACAGCATGAAAGGGAAAGTATTTCCACCTGAACTGTTTGTCAGTAAGCTGAGCATTTTGCTTGATTATAGATGGGAGTGGTGTGAAAAAAGGTAGTTAATTTTTTCCTCAATTCATTCCTGAACAGTGACATAACAAATCAGAAGATATTTCAAAGGTGGGCCAATATCACTAAATGTCGTTCAAAAACTATAAGAAAACAAGAATTCTGATCGGTTATGTTTAACATTCGCAGGGACAACAATGTAACAAAAAATCCATTTTGATTTCAGCTTCACTTTGATGCATGAATCAGGAACATGAAAATAATTCTCTTACTGGTAGCCCTCAATCAAGATGAGATCAAAATGTGTCTTTGTCTAGAGCACTGGTCTAAATCTACGAGGTTCAGTTCCAGCCACAATCTGCTGCACCTGCTCTAGTTAATTAAATTCTTCAAAAGTCCTTGATCAGCCAGATCAGATGCATTAGCGTTAGGTGAGTGGGAGAGGGCAGCATGTTAGAACAAATGAATGAAAAAGGTTCTGCAAAAGGAGAGTTGATGATCAGCGCATAAAATAAGAGACCTTGTAGCAGTATGCAGGAACTCCCAAACTACAGCAATCAACTTGATGTGATCTACTGAGACACATACAGTGTCTGTGATGAAATCTGATATGATGGGAACTTCAGGGTAGGGTGGTGGGGTAATATACATGTACATCTGAAAAAATTTAAAAATTGAAAATTTCTTGACATTCCTTTCAGAAAGTGAAAATCATATTATATAGATTCATTACACATTTCTTGGAATTTCGATGATTATGGCTTACTGATAATAAAATTTACTGTCTCAGAAAATTAGAATATCACATAAGATCAATAAAAAAAATATTTAAAACAGAAATGTCAGATGTAGGTGGCATGGAGGTGATCAGCCTGTGGCTCTGCTGAGGTGTGATGGAAGCCCAGGTTGCTTTGATCTCAGCCTTCAGGTTGTCTGCATTGTTGGGTCTGGTGTCTCATCTTCCTCTTGACAATACTCCATAGATTCTCTATGGGGTTCAGATCAGGTGAGTTTACTGACCAATCAAGCACAGTAACACCCTGGTCATGGAACCAGTTTTTGGTACCTTTGGCAGTGTGGGCAGGTGCCAGGTCCTGCTGAAAGATCAGCATCTCCATAAAGCTTATCAGCAAAAGTGTGAAGTGATCTAAGATTTCCTGGTAGATGCTGCTTTGACGGTGGACTTCAGAAAACAGTGACCAACACCAGCAGATGACATGGCCACCAAATCATAACAGACTGTAGAAACTTCACACTGAACTTTAAGCAATGTGGAATTTGTGACTCTCCACTCTTCCTCCAGACTCTTCAGGAGTGGCTTGAGACGAGGAATGTGACATTTGAAGCCCATGTCTAGGACTCGTCTGTGTGTAGTGGCTTGTGATGCACTGATTCTAGCCTCAGTCCACTCCTTGTGAAGCTCCCCCAAATTCTTGAATGGATTTTGCTTGGCAATCCTCTCAAGCCTGCAGTTGTCCCTGTTGCACATTTTAAGGTCACTCACTTTACCTGTACAGTAAGTGGTGTTAATGTTAAGGCAGATTGGTGTATATGTTGCATTCTTTTTCAATGTAATTCTTGTACAACTCCATTCTTAGTGTGTCTTATACGAGAAAAGAACTGTCTTTCTGATGTGTAATTCATTAAAGAATAAAATTAAATCTTTGCTCATTAAAATGAAACAATTGCACAATGCAGAACCGCCTGTAGAAGAATGCCCATTAGCAAAATGGGTACATGTTTATCTGTAACCCCCTCTCTGAGCTAGAGGACTATTTTCCTTTCTTAGCCTTGCAGATATTTTTGTTGCTTTCTCCAAGGGTGAGTCATTGCCAGTTCTCATCATTCAAAGACTTTATCAATTGCATGACCGCGTTAGCATCCCTGTGTGTACGAAGGCTAACACGTGTCTTCCTATAAAACACGTGAAGTCAGACAATGCACCTTCTAGCAGCGTATTGGTCTTTGTCACAGAAAAATACCTTGTTTATATGGCAGCTTAACCTCCTCACAAGTTCCTCTCAGTTACCATGCAGATGCAAATGTATTCCATCTTAATGCATCAAAGATCAAATGAAAACCACAACAACAAAAATGAAGAATGACAAACAGATTAAAATAAAAAGCCATTTCCCCAAAGAAAATGGGTTTTTGTCATTTTTTGTCATGACTTACGTAACGTTTTGTCATAATAACATCATTTCTTGCCATTATATATTTATTATATAGAAATCTTGGGTGGAGGATGTCAAAAGCATTCATACTAGTTCAATTCTCTTACCTCTAGGTGTGTATTGGGTCCATACATGTCCCAGATTTTCCGCTTGCGTACATCAATACCCTTTCCAGGATGCTGTAAAACAAGAGCCTGTGACTGTCTTAGCCAAGAAAATCAGTACATCATGGTTCCAGTCCATTATTCTATTTCACTGTCAGTGTGAAGGGGACAGGGTTTCATTTCTAATCTGCTGTATGATTAAAAAGGTAAGGGGATAAGCCATGTGGCTTCATTATCTTCTTCAGCTGGGCTCTAGTATGTCATTGATTTTAATGGTGGATGAATATAAGCAGATTAGAAGACCTCAAGGACAAAAGCCACTCGAACTGGATCGAGGATGTAATTTATGCTACAAAAAAAAGGAATAAACTTACCCCTTCATTGTTTAATATATGAACTAGTAGACCGTTTCCACAGCCAAGGTCCACAAAAGACTGTTTGGACGTTACTCCTTTTTCAGCACGCTCTTCCTCCCACAAAACCTGTGCAAAGAACGATTAATGATTTTCTTTTATCTGGGCTTTTTTATGGGAATCCTCCAGTTATTTTTAATGTAATTACAGCAAGAAAATCATTTAGCAAATAACATTAATACATTTGTTCACAGACTGCTGAAGCCCTGTTATACAATTAAGACTCTCGTAATAATACATTTAAAATGTTATTTTACATATGGAGAGTTTGTAGTCCACTGTATGTTAGAGTTGTATACTACATATGCTTCAAATAATGATTATGTGGAAAAACCATGGAGTATTCCTTAAAATAAGTGGGTGCTCTAAAATAAGTGTTGTCACAAGTTGTGCCACTAAACTGTATGTAACCAAATGCCAAAACAACACAGTAAAAAAACAGACAAACAAAGCAAACCTACCAAAAGATATGAAGCAATGGCAACATCTTCAAAGACAAATTTCTCAGGATCAGTAACTTCAGGCCAGACCTAGACAAGGATTTTATTAACAGTGGAGTTAATCAGCATTTTACATGTTAAGCTGGCTTGTAATCTTAACCTATGTGTCCCTTAATAAACAAATCTACTGCTGCTCTTTCTGCCATAATGCAAATTTCCCACCTGTGGGAGAATAAAGGTTTATCTCATCAAAACTGCACAATTAAGCAGTTCACCAGAAGCAGGAAATGTTAGACAATTAGTATAGTCTTCTCTTATTTTGTAGGAAGTCATTTATCTTAAGCATCACATCCTCTGTAAGTTGTTTAGACTGTATGGCCCCATGGCAGATAAGAGTAAGCACAACACCCTAAGAAATGTAAACGGTTGCATAAGTTAGTTTATTCCGACACTGTCAGGACCTGACATGAGGTGAGGCCTTATTACTCAAATACCCTCTGGTATCTTAAAAGAATAAGACAACTAGGTTTTCCAAAATGGCTTCCAAAACTTTGCACATGCCAAAATCTATTTTTTAAATATACAGGTCCTTCTCAAAAAATTAGCATATTGTGATAAAGTTCATTATTTTCTGCAATGTACTGATAAA
>JBBIGC010000013.1:13868111-13886996 GCA_037576955.1 Lepidarchus adonis | reverse complement strand
GTTTATCAGTACATTGCAGAAAATAATGAACTTTATCACAATATGCTAATTTTTTGAGAAGGACCTGTATATTACATTTAGCAAGTAGTTAGTAATCATGTATAAAATACTGAACATATGTGTTATTTTAACATGTGTGTGTGTTATTTTTATAGATGCTGTATTAACTTATTTACCCTGCATTATGAAACAGCCCTGCCAATGTTCTAACCCAAAATTGCACAACAGTTTGTTACAAATAAGGTTTAAATGTATTACTACCGGTAAGTGTATTTCAATCATATAAACAGTACAAGTCATATACTCACAATAGGCCTAATAGTTTTTTTATATATTGTGTAATCTGAGGCTGTACATAAAATTTATTGTATGTTGCTTATACATTGGGTAAGTATTGAACATGTTGCCAATTTTCTAAGTAAATATATTTCTAAAGGTGCAATTTCCATGAAAATCTCACCAGATGTTGGTAACAACCCACCCAATCAACACATGGAATTAATCAAACCATAGATTTCCATACATTAAATTATTTGTAATAAAATGGAATGACACAGGGGGATAAAGAATTAAAGACATTTAATGGTGATAAGAGCTTCAAGATGCCTCCTGTACGGAGAAACTAGTCGCTGCTTTCTCATGTGTGATTTTGCCATATTTTTCACCATTAACCGTCTTCAAATCCTGAAGGTTCTGCGGCCCCTGTCTATGAACTCTGATCTTTAGTTCTTTATATAGATTTTCTATAGGATTCAGGTCAGGTGATTGGCTGGACCATTGTAGCTTTATTTTCTTTCTCTGAAACCAATTGAGTTTCCTTGGTTGTGTGTTTGGAATCATTGTTTTGCTGAAACGTCCACTCTTCACCTTCATCCTCCTGGTAGATGGCAGCAGATTTGATACATTTTTCCCTTCATCCTTTCTTTAATTAAATGAAACGTGCCAGTGTCATAAGCTGAAAAACAGCCCCACACCATGATGTTCCCACCTCCAAAACGCACTGCTGGTATGGTGTTTCTGGGGTGATATTCAGTGCGTTTTGATCTCCAAACATGGTGTGTATTTTGGCATCCAAAAAGTTTAATTTTGGTTTCATCTGAACAGACTTTTCCCAGTATTTCAAAGGTTTGTCTAAATGTTGGTCAGCAAACTTAAAATGAGCTTCAACATGCTTTTTCAATAGCAAGGAAGTCTTGCAGGGTGAGTGTGCATACAGGTCATGGCTGATCATTCTTTTCACTCCTCTGTCTGAAATCTTGAGGGGAGAACCTGGTCATGGCCAGTTAATGATGAAATGATGTTCTTCCCACTTTATGGGGATTATGACCCCAACAGTGCTCACTGGAACCTTCAGTAGTTTAGATATCTTCTGTAACCAGTACCATCAGTATGTTTTGTAACAGTAAGATTGTGAAGGTCTTGAGAGCGTTTGGTTTTACCCATCATGAGATATTTCTTGTGTGACACCTTAATGATGAAACACCTTTTTATAGCCATTACTTGGGATGGAACCAGCTGTATTAATTTGCACTAAGTGGAAGGATTGCTTTCTAATTACTGATAGATTTCAGCTAATGTCATGAGTTTCCAGGCCTGTGGATTGGATGGGTTGTTTTGTTACAGACATCTGCTGAGAATTTCATGTCAATAGCACCTCTAAAAACAAATCTCAAATCTCAGCAATGAACAGCCATTTCCTCACCTTAACCAGTTCTTTGTATTTGTTCTTCAGCTCCTGATAGAGAATGCTGTATTTCTCTACAGAAATGAGGGACAGAGTACTCTTGAATTCAGTGCTCTTGTTTTCGACAGCCCAGCGCGCTAGTTTAGGGAGAAGCTCTGTTGTCAGCCAGGACAGTTTGGGGTAAGCCACACCATCACTATACCACTGACCAGGTCTCAGAGCAAAGAGAGACAGCACACTACAAAAGACAGAACAGTAATTACACAGGACTGAAAAAAGTACTGTATTTGTAATTAAGGAGACATCTAATCAATCAACATAATTATCACAATTAAGCAATTTATAAAAACATTTTATAAATAGCCATGTATAGCCATTCCAAGAACCAAATATACTGTAGCAGAGCCCCCTGGGAAGAACTGTTTATGTGTGTTTGGGGGTTAAATGTACTTATTGTTTGGGGAATTGGTTATGTGTATGCATGTGGCACTATTTTGGGTAGTATGTGTGTGTCACAGGTTCCCTCACTGAGCCAACTAGACATTTCGGTGGCTTATGGGTGGATGCAGCCATTCAGCATGCAAATAGGGTTCTAATGTCTGCTCTGTGTGCACTACACCATTTGGGGGCGCACTAATGCTTTGGAGTCCTTGTAAAAACTTAATAAAGCGACGGGCTGTTGTCCAATTCGAGCATTAAAACCTTGGTGTCAGCCTCCATTTGTTCCCTCGACGATTATCCAAGCCGGAAAATTATCACAATACTTTAATGGATACAAATAAACCAGGAAATCATAATAAAACTTACATAAACACAACCACATTATCATCGTTTCACGACCCAAAGCAAAGCAGGTTCAGCCACACTTATTAAATGTAAAGAAAAGACTCACCAGTCATCTGTCCTTTCCTCCAGCTGGATCTGATAAATATTGCCTTTCTTGAGAACAATTAAACCTTTGCTGTTTTCTTCAACTGGGAGAAATGTCACTGCTTTCCTACTCAAATCTGGATGGGCATGAGGCAGAGTAAATTAGAACATATTTGTTAAAACTAGAAGAAAGTAGATATTAATCTACAGATTGGCAAACACATATTACCTTTGACAATAACCTCTTTGTGGAGATTTGCTTCCCTGCAGTTTGGTATTACTTTAGGAATGATGGTCCGGACTCCCACGTGCCAACACTGCGTCTTGTCCGCAGTGTGAACATGAAGAAAGGAGGAAACGTCGGCCAAATCCGGGCCAGCTGTCCCGGTTAAAACTGCCAGAGAGCGGACAAGATCCTCCGAGCACACTGCCTCATACTCGGTCTCCTTCACTCCACACACTCGCTTATTCACAACATGGGGCTTCTTTACCCACACCTCCGCAGCAGACCACCAACCTGCTGCCTCACATTTCACCTCAGTGTTTACCTCGAACAGTTTGGACATTGTTTGGAAAACAAGATACAAAGAAATGCAACATTTCAGAAAAAGTCTCCAAAGAGCAATCCTTACACAGAACTTTTGCTGCTGCCTCTATGAATTTGACAGCCGGCTTGCGAAAAACTCTACGTATGCGTTTCAAAATTAAAGTGCTCGGTTGAACCCACCAACGAGTACCGTTTTAGATTAACCACAAAGCAAATGTATTTTACTAGATCTGTTATATGATAAATCAATTGTTTACAATATACAACCCACCCATGCTGCATTTGTAGAATTCATAAAAAGTCATAAAACTTTGAAACATATTTGCTTAGATGGTCAATGTAACGGCTCTCCTTAACGGAAACCTTTATTTTGAAAAAAGATAATGTAGCACTTCCGTTATGGAACAGTTCTGAACTTTCACCCGGAACTGGGTCTTTCCTCTTCCGTCTGGGTAATAGCAGGTATGGCGGTTTTAGCTTTTTCTGGGAACGAATGAAAATACAATCACTTGTAATCTTTGGACTTAGAAAGTTGTAAGCACGAAGTTTTTGTTTTGATGTGTTGGCTACAGTCTAACGTACTGAACACGTGTCGTATTGGCTCAGTAATTCGTCTAAGAATGACTATATTTTGATTGATGTGGCGCTAGGCAAAAATGTGAGCTAGATACCTACAGCCGGTGAAACTGAGGCCTCGACCTAACTTTTTCTACTCTTTATTGCTTTGATAGACATTTAATGAAATTAAGTTGTTTAATGTGTGGTTTTGTGTTTTATGGTGGAATGTAATGTTCATCGACCTTGGTTTGTTAGCGAATATGAGACTTGTCAGCATGCGCAAATATGAATCCATATATTTGGCTTTTCTAAATAATATGCAACTGGTCATGTCGCTTTTCAGGTCAACATGGTTCAGCGCCTGACATACCGCCGTAGGTTATCCTACAACACCACGTCCAACAAGACCAGACTGTGAGTTTAGCTGCTGTTTCCTTCGTTTTGCGTTACAATCACTCCATTACTGAATACTAGGTTATTTAAATATTTTCATTGTAAAAACTGATACAGATCATCTGCTGATGTTTGCCTGTTGTAGATCTCGAACTCCAGGTAATCGAATTGTGTATCTCTACACTAAGAAGACTGGAAAGGCTCCCAAGTCAGCATGTGGAATCTGCCCCAGCAGACTGCGCGGTGTAAGTACTTTCACACTGGACATGAACATGGTTAGAAATCTAGAAACATTGGCCAAAGTGGGTTTTTTTTTTGGTTTCTTCTGAAGTGCTAGTATGGAAGTATTTAGGGCCACTGTTAAACTTGTCTCTTCACTGTTTTCAATTAACTGTTTCTTTTTTTGCTTCGACCTGATCTAATGTGTGAATGTCAATTAGCTTATGATCTGGATCTACCTAAAAGAATGTTTGTTCTAGATATAATGAATTTATTCTGGTCCCTGGAGTAGATTTTAGAAATGCTTGGCTACTTGTTTTTTGTTTTTTTTTGTTCACTGTAATGATCATTTTAGTGGTTGTTGGAACATTATCACACTACTCATTGATGGTCTTGCATTTAAGCACATTCTGGTCATTTACTCTTTCATCCTGGACCATTCCTACACACTTAGATGAGAAGGCATCCAGACAGGGGGAATATTGGGCCATATTCAAACAGTGCTGCAGAACCGACCTAAGTGCCAGTCAAGCTTGATGTGGTTTCACAGTTTCCTTGTGGCTATTTCAGTCCTAACCATGTTCTGATGTTTTGATGTAGATGCGTGCTGTGAGGCCCCAGGTCCTGATGAGGCTCTCAAAGACCAAGAAGCATGTGAGCAGAGCCTATGGTGGTTCCATGTGCGCTAAATGTGTGCGTGACAGGTAAGGGGCTTTAGTCATTTATGTTTAATTGAATTGCTTTTGGTGAGTAGGTAGTATTTGGTTATAACTGATTGTTTTTATGGAGCTCATCTGCAAGGACTCTTTGGCAAAGCTGAACGCCAAATATTTCATGAAGTTTTTCAATGAGTCTGGACATCTTAATACAAAAGTGTGGATTGTTTTCTGTGTCCCTTTCCTTTTGTTGGAAAGTCTTGGAAGTTATTTTGGTGGAATGTAGCATTGCTTTGTGAAATACCCCTGTCTGTATTTAGGCAAACAATACTTATTAAACTGTAATTTTACTGACAGCTTATGTATAGTTCCTAAATAATAGAACAAAGTATAGATCGTAATTGATTGGCACCCAAGCTAGAAGGAGCAGAATGTTTTGTTTCATTTTTATCGGAATTGGATGCTTAGTTAGGACTTATTTTAAGCACTGCAAGTACCTTGGCTAATCAGGATATCTTTGGCACATTGCAGATATCATATCTGTTGGTCATTTTGCTGAACGTTACTGAAAATTCACTAATTCCTTGGTAGTAGCTGCCTGCTGATGTTTTTACTGTATAATCTTGGCACATAGTCAGGTTATGCACATCCATAGTCTAATGTAGCTGTTATTTCTGTACTTCTGATATGTCGATAAATATTTCATGAAACTCATGACCTTTTCCCTCTATTTCCAGGATCAAGCGTGCTTTCCTTATTGAGGAACAGAAGATTGTTGTCAAAGTCCTCAAGGCACAGGCTCAGAGTCAGAAAACAAAGTAAATGTGTTTGTAACCTAGAATAAAAGTTTTGGAAACTACCATAATTTGTCTGCTCTTTTGAAGAATGGAATATTTTTTGTGGTGATGGTTCCCTTGCTCTTCATGTGACAGTAGGAGGAACAACAAGTAAGGTGTGCAAAGTACCAGGTTCCCAGGAATACATTTTTGTGACCCTGGTCCAAAACAAACTTGATGGTTTTTGGCAACTGACAGGCTGTAGTCTGTAGCTACAAGGTGGTCCTACAAAGTTGGAGGGTCTGTGTGAAGTGAACTAAATCAGTGTTCAATGTCGATGTGCAACGAGCATGCAGAAATAAAGCAGCTGTTTTAAGGCATGTTGCAATTTAGTGCTTAAAATAGTACTTGAAGCTTTTTGTTTCAGTATCAACTATTCAGTTTCATCTCAGCTTTCCTCTGCATAACCTTACAGATTACTTTCAGTTCATGAGACCAATCTGTGCCTAAGAATGGGCTGTAAAAGACATGCAGAACTTCAGAATCACTGTTTTGGGACCATCAACTAATCAGTTTTTAGCAGGTTTTTGGTGCCAAATTACACATTTACTACAGTTGTTCCCAATCGAAGTACAGGAGGCTGTAATTAACTTTTTAGGAAAGGTATGTTAACAAGGTGAAATGTTAGGAGCCTGAACATTTAAAACAAGCAGAGAAGTTGGATCTACAAAGCCAGGACTGGGCAATACCAGTTTATTTCTTGGTGCCAACTCAAAACCTGGATAGTGCCACAACTGGACTATAAGGACTGGTTTCTTTATAGAAGAAGAACTTGCACAGAGAGACATACAGAAGTTGCAAAAAAATATCAGTGAATATGAATGGTAAGGTATGTGGCTCAGCCCTCGTGGGAGCTGGATGATTGGAGTATACAAGGAGGTGCAGGTTTGTATCCTAAATGTGTGTTAAAGTTAGACTTTGTGGGTTGAAATGACTTCTCCAAAGTGAAAATTTCACTCGTAGTGTTCTCAGTGAAGGCAGTGTGTATGGTTTAGGCTTCCCTGTCAATTAGTCTGACGTGAGTTGTGACGTCAGTTGGCGTGCACGAGCTTTTTTTTTAATTGGTCAGCTCCACTTACGTCACAGCTCCAGGGTAAAAGGGAAGTAAACTCAATATTCGCTTATTTGCTTTTTAAAATTTTTATTTCTACTACGCTCAGAACAGCTGGGGTGTTAAAGTAATGCAGTGTTTTAGTTTGAAGGGGTACAAACAGAAGCTTATTTCAATAAGCCACTACTCACAAACGTTGATCATGATTAAATAGTCATACATTTGAAAAGTTTTCTTTTCACATTATTTTTTCCTACAATGCTTTGCATAAACTTCCCAAAGAGAAAAAAAATCTTACCTCAAAATGGTTAAAGCAGTCTCAGGAAGCAGGTCACTGGAAATTTCATTGATTCACTTTTGAAAAATATCTTAGAAAAACCAGTTTGTTGTTTTTGAATTTAAAAATGTGATGTGATCACATCCAACCACTATGAATTACTTTTATTATGCAAAAAATAATAAACACCCCTTTAACTTTTATTGAAGTGGTGCGTTCTCCTATGTCGTGACTGTATATTTTAACTTAAGACAATTCATTTTAGCGCATATCTGGGTTTGTTCTTATTGCCATGTATATCTAAAGGAGCATCCCCTGTTCGTAGCGTGTGTCCTCAGCGGGTCTTTTATTTTGGCGGGTTTCCTCCTGCGGTGCTGCGACTGGACTTTACTTCCTGTACACGTCGTCTTGCTGCGCACTGGAGTCTCCTGCACAGAGCGGTAGCATCTTCAAGATTGGGGACGAGTTCAATCATGGAAACTCTATTCGGGCTTCCGTTTGTGGTATTGGAATGTCCAAATATCAAGCTGAAGAAGCCGTCCTGGCTCCACATGCCCTCTGCTATGACCGTATACGCCATTGTGATAGTGTCGTACTTTCTCATCACTGGTGGTACGTATAGAAACAGGCTAACCGGCTAATCAGTCCACTACTGTTTGCAATTTGCCCATTTAGAAAATTACCAAAAAAATCTCAGCTTTTTTCATTAGACGTGTTGCAAGAATTTACTGCTCTTTAAAATAACCAGTTTAATCTCATTTACTTTTGGCAACTATGCTAGCTAGTTGTTTTGCTACATTGTAAGTTACTCAGCTATTGAAGGGAGCTGTGAGATGATGTTACACTGTAAGGTGTCAGGCTGCATCATGTATTTAGGACAAGAAATGGAAAATGAGATCACCGTCAAAATTCTCTTTTTAAAAGTATATAATATTGATGAATGTAATGTTTTTGATTAGTTCTGATCTTAAACTCCCAGTAAGACAGTCGATAATGTACCAGTAGTCCTCTTGAGCGATATGCACGAAGATGTTAAGACGTTTTTTTAATAAATATAAATGCTCGTTTTCAGGCATAATCTATGACGTCATCGTTGAACCGCCCAGTGTTGGCTCTATGACGGATGAGCACGGGCACCAGCGCCCGGTGGCGTTTTTGGCTTATAGGTAAGTGTTAGTAGCAGGGTGAACTTCACGCCCCCAACAGACCTGTAAATGTACATCCCAGGTAATCAGAGTAGGTTTTAAAGAAGTTTCTTTCGAAATATTTAAAGACAAATAAAAATGCAGTAATACAGATTTTTACTTATGTTCAATACACATCAGCTCCACACGTGATTACACACCGGTTTTATTGTAGCAATGAAAAGGTTAAACTGTGATTGAATTAATAAACTACATCGCTTCAATTTACAATTTACAGTACAAAGTGCAAGGGGTCTTCAAATTACACCAGGGTTCGGTTCTTCTGAGTAGGACGTAAGTTGGAACTCATCCATGTAATGATGCTGCATAGGATTTATTGAACAGCACTGTGCTTTATTAACAGATGGAAACATGCATGAACAATCTCATATTACAGTAAAGCATTTAGGAAACATTGCTCTGGATAGAAATGCTCTTTTTAATGCTTCAACATGCACCACAGCAGTAAACGCACTGAAGAGGTGACTTGCAGTAAGACCACACTGACAGTGCTTTAGCACAGTGCACTATTAACCCCCATCTCACCCACCAATCCACATGAATCTTATTCAACACTAACGCTGAATAAAACATAAACAGTACAACAGTAACAGTGAAAAACAGTTCTTTCTCTTTGTTCCTGCAAGCACACAGGCTCTCACACACTGCACTCTTATCTCAGGGAGCTTGCATATTACCTTAAAGTACTTAGTAATCATTCAACTGCATTCTATTACCGTATATGACCGTAAATACGAGCTTTTAAAAAAGCCACCAATGTAACCACAAATTTTTGTAAGTTGAATACCCCCTCTACTTCTATTCTTAAAACTGTTCAGCACCTGTGAAAAGGTTTTACACCAGTTGTTTCACACTTAACATTCCAGCATTAATGTTGAAAAACTTCTACCACTTAAGCTGTTGCCCGTGTTCTCCATGCCTTAACTTCTCAACAAAGTAGCCACTGTAGGATCTTAGTCTGAGACAACGATGTATCTTCAACACAGCCCAATGTTACACATGTCTGAGGTGTAGCCATGGCTCCAGTATTTCTTTGTTTTATCAGTTGTCTGTATCTGTGTGAGCATGAGTTGGCCATTAGATTATTCTTTTTAAAATGTTTTCTGAAATCTCTCTCTATTGTCTCTCTGTCAGAGTAAATGGGCAGTACATCATGGAGGGCCTGGCATCTAGCTTCCTCTTTACAATGGGTGGGCTTGGCTTCATAATTTTGGACCGCTCAAATGCACCCAACATTCCTAAGCTCAACCGATTCTTGCTGCTGTTTATCGGCTTTGTGAGCGTGCTGCTCAGCTTCTTCATGGCCAGAGTCTTCATGAGGATGAAGTTGCCGTAAGTAAACATGTCTGAATTCCTAATGTCAGTTATTGTTATCTAAACAGTGAGGAACACAAGGGTGTCCCCAAGGTTAATCTGTAGAGTTATCTTCTCTAGTTTGCTTGTGGTAGAACACAGACCAGGTTCTAAAGACAGAGAACTTTGCTTTGTATGTTAATGGATGAACACTTATTTATTGTGATGTAGTTTGCTGAAATCACAGGACATGGATGGTTGGTTTTGCGTATAATCTTGACCTAATGTTACTCGAAACCAAACAAAGCAAAGTGTGGAAAGTACCTGTACTACAAAGTGGACCTTTTTGTAAATGTGTTAATTTATTTATTATTGGCAATTGCTAATATCTTGACAATGTGGTATCGTGATGATTCATACTGAGGTAAATTCTTATGCAAGTAATATGTAATTTTTTTTAGTTTTTTACCTGAATACAACTTGAATCAAGAAAATCATGACTAAGGTTTAATAAAAATGTGATGTTATCAGTTTCTCTTCATCACACACTTTAGCCAGATTGAATTATGTATGATTATTAAAGTGAATGTTCGAGTTGATGAAAAGTGGAGGTAGAAGAAGGGGGGTCTGAAGCAGGACATTTTTGGTTAATAATTTTAATTAATACTGGTATGTAATGTTATATAAAGCCTGAAGATGTATTAGG
The DNA here is from genome assembly GCA_037576955.1 of Lepidarchus adonis. NCBI lineage: Eukaryota > Metazoa > Chordata > Actinopteri > Characiformes > Lepidarchidae > Lepidarchus > Lepidarchus adonis. Next base: position 13,876,701 of record JBBIGC010000013.1, on the reverse strand, counting down.
GATAAGAAAAAATTCACTCAAAATGATCGTTTACAGGAAAAAATAATTTTTGCCATAAAAATGATATGAGCGTTCTTTATAATATGGCGAGGGACATGAAGCATCAAGAACACAAAGGTCCGTTTTAATTTTAGGTTCACTTTAAGAATCTGAGTATCCCAGCTATGATATTATTTGAAGTTTACAGACGTCTTTGAATTTATTCATGATTGTGTCTCATTTTCCAGTGGTTATCTCATGGGTTAATTGTCCAGTCAAGGCCTTCAGTGTGGAGCAGAGGCAGAGACTGAAGAATGACTGTGGATGAACAGGAAACCCCCTTCAGTGCCAAGGATCAGTGTGATGGGCAGTCCTTTCTGCCCCTCCCCCCACGTTTGTCTCTCTGTTTGTCAATGACCTGTGCCTAAGAGCTCCAAGAGTTTTTAGAGTTATTGAATTCTGCAAAACATCCATACTATTCATGTATACAGATGGAGAAGGGAAAGTTTGCATTGTATTGAAGCGTTTAATTGAGTGGTCAAAATTCATTACCGTACTTTCCTTATGCACTTGTTTTGTAGAAAGTTTGACAAAAGGCCTTAAACTCTCACAGCTATAATGGGCCATTTTTTCTATACAATACAAAAATAAAATTAATTCCCTCATTTTTAATGTGTTGTTGTTCACCACAATAATTTTCCAAATAAAACAGATCTTTTGTGAAGTGTGCTTTTGAGTGATGTAGCAGGGCTTGTAACCTTCATTTTATTTTTATTTTTATGTGCGCATGATATTTATGTGGGTTTGGGGACCAAAACCAAGTATGGTTCAAAAGTCATAATTTTACATTCGCTTTACCCCCTCAGACTAAACGAAATATACTTCATTAGTGAGCATTTATGAATGAAAATTCCTTCTGTTATGATTGGCCCCCCTGAAATACAAACATTTGTGAATTGTGAAAACTGAATTTAAATTGGGACACATTTGTTTTCAGAAAAGTAAAGCAAGTTTGGTATTACATCATATGGACCCTTTAATGGGAGCATACGTTAAATAATGCCCAGTGTTCATACAGTCGCACCACCAACCAAAAATACAACCAAAATGTTATGTTGTGGGTGGAAACTCCGACAAAGATAAAGGTAAAGCAGTCCTGCTTGTTTGAATGCACCCAAGAGCAAAACTGTTGTGCTCATAAGTTTACATATCCTGACATAAATTTGAGTTTTAGTTTTTACAGAGAATATGAATGATAACACATAATCTTTTCTTTCACTCATGGCCAGTTATTGCCTTTTATTGTTTATCAAGTGTGTTTATTATTTTGAAATCATAATCACAACACAAACTACCCAAATTACCCTGATCAAAAGTTCACACACCCCAGTTCTTAATACTGTGTATTGTCCCCTTTAACAACAATAACAGCCACAAGTCTTTTGTGGTATTTGTGGATGAGGCTCTTTATCTTCTCAGATGGTAAAACAGCCCCTTCTTGCTGCAAAAACCTCCAGTTCCTGTACATTTTTGGGTTGTCTTACATGAACTGCATGTTTGAAGATCTCCCCAGAGAGGCTCAATGATATTGAGGTCAGGAGACTGAGATGTCCACTTCAGAACCTTCACTTTATTTTGCTGTAGCCAATGACAGGTCGACTTGTCCTTGTGTTTTGGATCATTGTCATGTTGCAATGTCCAAGTACGTCCCATGCGCAGCTTCCAGACTGATGAGTGCAAATTTTCCTCCTGTATTTTTTTTAATAAACTACTGCATTCATCTTGCCATCAATTCTGTCCAGATTTCCTGTGCCTTTGTAGCTCACACATCCTCAAAACATCAGTGATCCACCACCGTGTTTCACAGTAGGAATGGTGTACTGTTTGTGTCAAGCTGTGTGTATGTTATTAGGCCAAATCACCAGGGTATGTAAACTGTTGATCAGGGTGATTTGGGTAGTTTCTGTTGTCATTATAATTTTAAAAGAATAAACAGGCAACCACTAAACATGAGTCATAGAAAAGTTTTTTATTGTCTGACAAATGGCCAAGAAATCATAAATTCTGTCAGGGTATGTAAAAATATCAGTACAACTTTTTTGCTGTTAGCAATTGCTGTAAAACAAACTTTCAGGCTTTCACTATTTATTTTCACTAAGAAAAAGAGCTGACAGTTGCTTTCTCTACTCATGTCAGGTGTAGACTATGTGGAAAACATCAGTCAATCTCCTGTATCTTACATGTGGCATGAGCCTGTCACAGTTCAGAAGGATGATGCATGTGCACATAGACTGCCTTGATATGAGCACTTCATTTTCAACCTATATATTTGCCTTAAGTGATCCATGCAAACGCTAATAAAAGTAGCTAGAGCCAAAATCATCTTGTATAGTCTCTACATTGTGAATTTGGAAAGTGGCTAGAACTCCACACAAAATCGATTTAGAAATAATGCCATGTGAAGCTTAACCTAGACTATATCATGCAACGTTTTTCATAAACTAAAAGTTGATGTGGCTTTTAATAGAAAGTAATGTATGGTGTTAAAGTGAGTATGTTCACTTACAGGAGAAGAAAAGTGAAAGGGCTGATGTTAATATAATGCTTACAGAATGCATTTTAGACAACATATTACTAGTTCAGATTATGGAGTAAGCATACCAGTTAGCTTATGAATGCTAAGACTAACTGCTTATGTACAGAAATTCAATTTTTTATACATTTATATGTTGGAAGTAATTTAGTAATTCACTGGCATAAAGGTATTGAATTTCAGTATGTGTGAAAGATAAAGTGAAAAAGTGAAGATGTCCAAATTATGCTCAAATTATCAATATTTAGTTTGGCCACTGTAATTTTGGAGCACTGGAGTTCACTAGAGCTTCACAGGTTGCCACTGGAATCCTCTTCCACTCCTCCATGACAACAGCTGGTGGATGTTAGAGACTTTGCACTCCTCCACCTTCCATTAGAGGATGCCCCACAGATGCTAAATAGGTTTTAGGTGTGAAGACCTATCAAAGTGTCATATCTTCAGTGTTGTCCCATGAAAAATATAATAAAATATTTACAAATATGTGAGGGTTGTACTCACTTTTGTGAGATACTCTATAGGAAATATAGGCCCATTTTCAGCAAGGTTTGTATTATTAACTTGTTTCCCAAATGACCCTTTTCAACAAAAACTATTGTATTGTTTGAATAAAGACCCTTTATGGTCCAGGCCAAGTCTATCTATAAATGAATTTATGAGATGAAAATAATGCATCTGGGCCACTTTTATGAGCAGCATCTTTATATTTCACAAAATGGTGATAAACCTGTAATGCTTATTGTTTCTGTCTGTGGTGTCTACAATCCTAATATCACAAATCTACAGATTAAATGCAATCGCAAAACAGCAATGAAATATGTTTTAATCTACAAACTTTTCTGACAAATGAAAACAATGCAGCAAATGTTTCAACTTACTGTGAAAATCCTCAAATACAAAGCCAGTAAAGCTTTTCTGAAGTCGTTTTCCTAGAAACCTCAACTTGTTTTTCTACTGCTGGCCTCAGTGTGGGGCACTTTAAAGCCTTTTCCACTCCATTACAGTCAAACAGGTCAGTGATTCACAAGCTGTTACTGTATGAGACTTGCTGAGTGTGCACTCTTTTCGTTCTCTGTGACAGCCTCTGCACCAGATACTGTACCCAGCATTGGCTTAATTAATATATTTTGCCATAATATGTTCATGTGTCTGTTAAGCCTCAAATTTAAATTGAATTTAAAAATTCGATTTTAAAACAATTTTTTTTGTTATTGGTGCAGAACTACACATTTAGGTATTCAGTTATTTGTTGCTGATGTAGGAATGGATTCTTTTTGAAAGAAAGATGACCAACATTACTGTTTGTGCTTCTTATTTTTTGATGAGAATGGTTGAGATCACTGGTATTTAAGGTGAAGCTTGCAAAGAACCTGAACTATAAGGTCTTCAACCTTTTGAGGACTTTTGTGAACTGAAAACTTGGTTGCTCTTTGTTTCACACCAAGTTTGTTTCACAGCAAGTATTTAGAAGTAAATGTAGTAATTGGAAGTAATGGAACTTTAAAAGAACTTAAATAGACTTTAATAGAACTTTATCTGGAGGTTCCACAATTTTGCCACCCACAGAATCAAAAAGTATTTCCTCAATGGGCTCTTTCTCTCTGAAGCTGAGTTGTGTTGTGAAGTCTGTCGTCTTAATAGTTGTTGCTGAATTAACTACTCATTTTAGCCTGAAAGTGAAAGTTACTCTGTGTGCCATCTGTTTGCCATGCAGTGCATTCAGTGCATTAGTGATACATTTCATCACATTATTCAGCTTTACCTGTCATGACAACTGTCACAACTCAAGCAATGAACAAATACCTAAATGTTTTCAGAAGCAAACTATTCAGCAAAGAACCTGTAAAACACGATTTGTCCAACCTGACATTAGCTGTTCATAATGTGAAAAATGCCAAAAGCCAAACCAAAGTGTAACCAAAGAACCACACCTATTTCCATTACTGTATTTTAGCAAGCAATTTTCTTCAACCGACTTACACTGTGGTTAGTGAAATATCCACCTAAGGTGCCCACCTCCCAAACATGAATGTATCCCTACCAATCGCATTGCCAATATGTGTGTTTGATGTAAATTATTGGTGCTGACAGTTCAGCAATCCTTAGATATTGGTGGGGACACATCCTTACCATCCTCAATTCTTCAGCCTTGCTTTCTGCCATGCTGGGACAAGTAAGGACCTTGCAAGCAATTTTGCTTCTAAAATGTCTTTGTATGTTCCAGTATTAACATCACCCTTCTCTGGGATTGAGGGGCGAAGTCCAAACCCTGATAATCAGACTCAGTTATAATCTGTTCTCCACTAAATTTTACTGTTGGCACTATGAGTTTCAGTGGGTAGAGTTCTGGACATTTCCAAACCCACATTCCCCCATAAAGCTTCCAGATATTGAAGCATGACTCATGAATACATTCCTACACTACAGTCTAAACTACTCCTGTTTATATCTTGATGTTGAGAGTCAGGCCTTCTTGTCCAACATCAATGTCAACGATGTCAGATTTGCCAAAAATGCATTTGGGAAAGTTTTAATTTGGAAATCTCAAAGAGTGAGGGTGCCAAGCGCTAAAGCACAAAAAATGCCATTCCTCCATATCGTCACTCATTACAGAGTTCCAAACTATCTTAAGGCAAAGCTGCATCCCATGATGTTGCTAGACTCTTCAGTACAACCCATTCCACTGCCAGTGCGTGTCTATGGAGATGGAATTATTGCAGATGTTGCATGATATTCACCTGTAAGCAATGAATGTGGCTGGAACACATGAACTCAGTGAACAATGGTTATATTTTTGTCCTAATAGTGTATTAGTGCAGGTGTATCTCGGGCCGTTACATATTTATTTATTAATTAGTGAGTTCATTTGGACTTTCAAGCACATTATAAATCCATTAAAACATGGAAATGATTACTAATATATTGGCCTTGATCTATAAGCATAAAATCTGATATAATCCATTATGTTCTCTGTCTTTTGTTGGTCTTTGTGGTGTGATGGATGTCACTGGTGCCAACTGAATGGAGCTCATGCCCATTTTCCTCCAAGGTCTTCTACAGAAACAAAAATAGAGTTTTAACACACACACGTCAAACTAGGCTCATTGGAGGCAACAGCACTGCAGAGCTCAGTGCTTTCACTTATCTGATATTGTGAACTGAAACAACAATTGTCCTGCTTACTGGTCTAAAGAGCAAGAGGCAGAATTGTATTGCTGTGGCTTGTGAGAACTAGAGTTTGATGTGGTTTAAGCTGTAGGATTGCATGGAACAAGCAAAGATAATAGATTTAAATTAATTGGAAATGTGGCTAAGTCTGCGACTGATATGCTTTGACGAATAGAAAAAAAACTAGTTCACAAAACTGTAGGATTCTTTGACCATACCTTTCTCTTGCTGTGTGCATTTTCAGGGTCTCTATGAGCCGGCACATCCAAAGCCTTCTCAAGGTCTTGAAGAAGAAGTACAAAGATGAAATAAAAGTCAAAATCTAAATGTTAGTTAACGGTAAAAAAAATAAATAATAATAATGCTTACCTGCAAGAATCTGGTCCATTTTTCCCACCACCAAGTCCACATTCTCAGTGGAGAAGCACATGGGCGGTTTAAACTTCAGTACATTGCGGTAGGGCCCATCTGTACTTAATAAAATCCGCTGATCCTTAAGCCTGTGGAGGGAAATGTAATAAATATGTAATTATTATTCTGCATTATTATTATATGGTATGCTAGTGTATCTGTAGTCAGGCACACATATGAAGCAGTTAGGTTTTTCAGCTTAAACATTCAGCTTGAGAAGTTCTCACCTGTATATGACCTCCTGAGCCTCAGCTGTTGCAGGTGTTCTTTTTATCCGGTCTTTCACCAGCTCCACCCCAATGAAAAGTCCACGGCCTCTGTGAATCACAAATGCATTTATTTTCACTATTAATTTGACAAGCATTTGAGGGTTTTTCTTTCAATGAAACAAGATTTGTATGTATATTTTAACATTTCAACAGTATTCCAGCTAATCAATTCATGTGTTCTATGCACTTCCTTTAGTATTATTACCGTCTCTGAAAGAATAAATATTGGTCCATTCATATGAGATATTTTCATTGCATGAAAGTCAGCAGGTGTTTTCAAGGTGAGGTTTGTAGCATGTAGCAGTTTATTTTATGATAAAGTGCTTAGATGATTGTGTTCCAAGCTGAAGAAGCTAAATATTATAAAGATAAAGAACTTCTGTATGGAAGTCTGTATGACTAGCTGTGAGTATGGTACCTGATGTCTCCTATTAAGGGGTGTCTCTCTTTTAGCTTCTCCAATAGATCAGTGAGATATCTCCCTACTCGCAGGGCATTCCCTTGAAGATCTTCCTTCTCTATCACGTCCAGCACAGCTAGTCCGATAGCACATGATACAGGATTTCCACCAAACTAGATACAGTTACACAGACATTAGTGAAAAGCACAGTAAAACTTTAAATATTTATAATCATGAGTAATTCACTTCTGCAGTCCACATGCTACAGTAAAAATATTAACCTATTAAGATGCAATTATTAATTATTTGTATCATTTTCTAATTGGTTGAACAAATAATAGAAACTTAAACCTTTAAATAAAATGTAAATGTAATTACTTTCATACCATGTAATTAAATATGTAATACAAAATTCATGACCGTATTAATTATGGTCTGTCAACACTTATTTAAAACTTATTTAAATCTGTAAAAGTGAAGTTTCTCACTGTGTTGAAGTACTCCATTCCAGATGACATGAAACTTTCAGCCACCTCTCTGGTAGTCACCACGCAGGACATTGGATGTCCATTTCCAATGGGCTTGCCCATAGTGACAATGTCCGGTACAAAGTCATCCCCTTGCAGTTGGAAGGCCCAGAAATGGGTGCCAACCCTCCCGAAACCGACCTGCACCTCATCAGCAATGAATATTCCCCCTGCATTTCTCACATGCCTGTAGAAAGGAGGGTTGTGATGGACATACAAATACACACGGTGCATGTGGAACCTATTTGGCTATTTGTTCCCGCATTATATTAATGACTTGTGTAATGATTGTTAGAAAAACACAAATTAGCAAAGCTTCCTACTGAAATGTACATGACCTCTGTATGCTGTAGTAACAGCAAACATGCACTATGACATGCACACTCACAGTGCAAACACGTGAGCTTCATCTTTAGCTGAACACAAAATTACAACACAATTATAACAACAGCTCATTAACATAGTGGCAGGCAATGTACATTCAAATGGTTATTTTTTCAATTTTAATAAACAAAATGCTTAGTCACATTGTTTCAGAATAATAATTCCTGAAACTAGTATCCTTATTATATAACACAGCATTTGTGCAATGCCTGTATTTATTATCATAGCAAATGTTGTGAGATTGGGCAAGCCTTACAGAATCTTGGCAAATCATATATATTGACCTATTAAGTAACCGTGTTATTCATATACAGTCAAACCTCGTTAGCTCGCCCCTATTGGTCCGGGCCCTAAATTTGGAGAGAGGCGGGGTTGGTGAGCTATGGAGACCCCTGCACTTTCACCGCATATGACTCGCTATGCTGTGCCTGACTGTGAAATGACACAGTCAACCGTTTGAGTACTGAAAATAGTAAAATCCTAGTTTAGCTCCAAGCGGTTTGGTTTTTCAAATATAGCATCATTAATGGTCACATTTTGTCATCTAACACAGCGGTTCCCCAACCTTTTAGCGCCATGGACCGGTTTAATGTCAGATTTTTAAAAAAATATATTTTAAGGTCTTGCGAATAAATACAACAAAATAAAATGATACGCCCAACACAAAAACTGCTTTGTAAATATAACGTCCTCCTCTGTGCCCCTAATGCACTCTGGTCGCTATGGTAATGCATAAATATTCCTTTCAAAATAAGTTTTCAGTGCTGTTTTGGCAATCTCAGGGTTTTCTCTCTCTCTCTCTCTCTCTCTCTCTCTCTCTCTCTCTCTCTCTCTCTCTCTCTCTCTCTCTCTCTCTCTC
>JBBIGC010000013.1:13848050-13868011 GCA_037576955.1 Lepidarchus adonis | reverse complement strand
TGTGTGTGTGTGTGTGTGTGTGTGTGTGTGTGTGTGTGTGTGTGTGTGTGTGTGTGTGTGTGTGTGTGTGTTTATACACCAATTAGCCGTAACACCACCTGCCTATTATTTTGTATTACGTAGGTTCCCTTTATGCTGAAACAGCTCTGACTGTGGTGCACTCTGTGTTGTGACCCCTGTGCTCCTCTATGGTAGTTAGCTTTACTCCCCACAATGATCCTTAGGTGCCATTTTGGTTGGTACTGACCACTGCAGACCTGGAACACTCAATAAAACCTGCTGATTAGGAGATGCCCTGACTCAGTCATCTAGTCCTCTCACTAAGACCTTTCTTCTTAATGTTATGGCTGATTGGTGTATATGTCAATGGTGCAATACAAATAATTATTATAGTCCATTAGTGACATTTGAGTAAACACGGTTCCTCTCGCTTCATGACTGGTTAATGGTTTTTCAACTGCTGCATTTCTTAACATGTTTTTTTTGAGACTCACATGTCTGGTAAATGAACCTACCCTGAGTTGACAAAGTAGCAGACCGAGAGCTTTTCTGGCAGCGTGGCTTGGATACGCTGGGCATATTGCACAAGGTTGTCGTGTAAGAAGCGTGAGTTGGTATTCAGGAGCTCCATTTGCTGAGCTCCTGCGCTGACAACATCTGGATGACTGTGTCCCACTGAGGGAAGCAACAAACAGCAGTCAAATATCTAACACTGCAAGAGTGGAATGCATAACTCAGCTAATTTCTTGATCTAATAAATGAAAGACAGCTTGAGGAATGTGAAACAATTCTTACGAAAGCATTCCGTTCATTTCTCAAGATGTTGTTCAACCAACCAGATCGACTGACTGAATACTTATGTAATTATTGCTCGATTGATATAACACACATACGCGTATACAGTATATTAGGTCAAAACACCTTCATTGATCATTAATATGCAGTTATAAGACATGAAGAACAGCAGAGAGCTGTTATATCTGATGAATGTGAATATGGGATCAAGCAGACTGATGGAGGAAACACAGCAACGATGGAGGTCAGTAACCAGCAAGATCTTTCAACAGTATAGAGGTGAATGTGAACTCAGGGGCACCACTTCGCAGAAAAACTGTTCTTATAGAGGGTTTGATTTGACGTCTGTTTATTAATGGTGATTAACTGGGTCAGCAACACCTGAAAATCATTAATAAGCAGTTACACTTAATAAAGAACTACAGTAACAAAATACCGCGTCCACATTCATCTGTACTGCACTGCTGCTTTCATCAGAGATTTTTATGACTATACATTATAACTATTCATTAACTAATAGTAACTATTTACTCATTTATAACCACTTTTTAAGAACAGTACTTAAGGAAAACAGGACATCCCATGTTCTCTGTAAAAGCTCATACTGAAACTCTTCTGGCTGAAAAGTGGTGAAGGAGTTAGGGCACAGATCTTACCGATAGCATTGCAGTGTCACTTACATGATTAATATTCTACTCCTTAAAATAAACCTGGTTAGTCCTTGAGATGTTAATAATAAACTATTGCAAAAAGGGCAAAGTAAACATGCTCATCTGTCCAAAACCATCCTAAAAAAAGCGCCGTTCTCCTAATCATCTCGGTGGAGCTGTGGTTTTGTGCTCATTCTCATTCCCTGTCTGTCAGCTTGTGCTAATGGCTGTAATAAATGTCAGTGCTGGAGAATAAACTTGGCATTTGCTGGAAGCTGATTTATATCTCATGGTGCGGGAAGTGTGTAAAACATGCCAGCCAGCGCCTCCTGCACTTACCATGAGCAACGTTGTTGATACAGTCCAGGTACTGGTCATCTCTCTCATCATACATGAACTGGCCTCGAGCTCGAACAATCTTAAGGGGGTCATGGCTGAAGAAGACCTTGCAGGAGGGTCTACACATGAGACAGAGAACTGGACTGAGAGCCTGATAAACATCACTTATCTGGAATTCACACTGTGTAGACTTTTCTGATATCTGCTTAAAGCATTATTAAGAAAAAGCCTTCAAGTCCTTAATCACACGTCACGTGAAAGTGTCACTTCTCGGCGAGTAGCAGCAGTTTTAAGGGGTTTAGTCTGAAGTCCAGTCAGTGAGTGGAGTGAGCTGAGGGTGGAGGATTTCTTACCCAACGTGCTTCTTTCTCAGGTCGATGGTTTTCTGTTTATTGAACACCGTTGCCATTTGAGCGACACTAACCTGAGACAGTGAGCGAGCTCAGTTCCTCTGCGTGTGGATGTGAAGCGCTACTGCGCTAGTAGCGCTGTCCACACCTCCACCACCCCCACCCACTCCTCGTCCATCATCCAACCTATAGGGGCACTCCCACCCGCCTCTCACAGAGTGTGTTTGTAGGTGCGGTTTGTCCTCTATTGTGTTTGGTTGATCAACATTGAGATGTTACCTACAACAGCACTGCTGTGTGTGATCCACCACCCAAATCATTCCAGATCACTAATCAATATGATGAAGATATGCAAATGATACAGAGAAAAAGATGACACATGAGTGGGGTAGGTGAACCTAAAGAAATGGCACATTCGAATGTATATATGTTGATCAGACAAAACATTAAAATCACACACAGGAGAAGTGAACAACATAGTTTCCCTAACGGCAGCGGTCAAGTTCATTTTGTGGATTGTGTTGGGGGATTTATTGTGGGGGAATCGTTTATGTATGGGGTTATTTTGGGTAGTTTTGTGTGTGTTGTTTGGGTGGATGGCTGGGCTCGCTGTCACTGAGATAATTCCTCCGCTCGGTGACCTGGTGGAGGGCTCAGCCATTAAGCAATGGGGTTCTGATGTCTGAATGCTCTGTCGAGGGCTGAGGGCCAAAAGGGCGTAAGTGACATTTCACCAACTTTACAGCAGAGCCAAAACAAAAAATGACTTTCTGTACTGATTTAACCTATTTAAAGCCCAATTATTGATACAGATGGATGACATGGTACTTAATGAATAATATTATATCTTTCGGTCCAAAAAATATTTTCTACATTTCTTCAGCCTTTCTGACTCTAAATGCTTCAGTGTGTTTACAGTTAAGACCTTTGGTTTTTGTTTAATAACTCAAAATGTATTTATATTTCACTTCTGTATTTTTTTTTCAGTACAAAAAGCTCACAAAGAGCTTTCTGATTATATATATAACTCAATTTTGACCAAAATGTCACTTATGCCATTTTGGCTCTCAGCCCTCGCAGTGTGTTCTACGCCAGTTGGGGGCGCACTTGCTTTATGAGTTCTTTTAAGAGCTTTAATAAAGCGATGGGCCATTGTCCAATTCGAGCATTAAACCTTGGTATCAGCCTCCATCGCGTCGAGGATTATCCAAGCCGGAAAATCGTCACAGTATATATTAGTTAGCACTGATGTGTCAAAGCTGGACAGTTGGGCAAACACATGGATCTGAATATCTTGGACAAAAGCCAAATTGTGATGGCTAGACAACTGGGTCCAAGGTTCATTGATGTGCATGGGTAGCAAAGGTAAGCCTGTCTGGTCTGTTATCTTTTACATCATGTAGGTGGCCAGGTGTCACTTACCTGAGGAAAAGATGACACCAGGGTGCACTATGGAAAGAAGTTAGTCTTGCAGTGTTAGGTTCTGGGTAATGTTTTATTTTATATTTGATTATGGCTTTCAGCTAATAAAACCCAAAATTCACTGTCTCAAAAAATTTTAATATCACATAAGATCAATTTTAAAAAAGGATATTTTAATCAGAAATGTCAGACTTCTGAAAACTATGTTCATTCCTATGCACTCAGTACTTGGTTGTTCCTCCTTTTGAATGAATTACTGCATCATTGTGACGTGGCATGGAGGTGATCAGTCTGTGGCACTGCTGAGGTGTGATGGAAGCCCAGGTTGCTTTGATCTCAGCCTTCAGGTCGTCTGCATTGTTGGGTCTGGTGTCACTCATCTTCCTCTTGACAATACTCCATAGATTCTCTATGGGGTTCAGGTCAGGTGAGTTTACAAAATTTACATTCATCTGAAAAGTGGACTTTGGACAATGAGCAACAATCCAGTGTTTTTTCTTTGACCATTTAAATGCTCAGGAAACCTTTGCAGGTGTTTTGAGTTAATGAGATGATTAAGGTGCGACACCATGACTTTCCAAGATTTAAATGTTTCATAATATTCTAATTTCCTGTGACAGTGAATTTAGTTTTTTATTACCTGAAAGCCATAATCATTGAAATTCCAAGAAATAAAGGCTTGACATGTTTCACTCTATGTGTAATGAAAGGATCAAGAAATATTGAACTTTTCACGATTTTCTCAGTAAATTTCTCTACTGGAATAGAACTGGAATAGAAACAACATTTATACCATAGCTATTGATTTTTTGCAGAATTTGCAATAATTTTATGTAATTTTGTTTTATTTGATTGTTAGGTGAAAACACAGCAGCAGGATCATTTGTAAATTGCTGACAGAAGGCAATGGAAATGCTTTGTGTGTGTGTGTGTATTTGTGTGTGTGTGTGTGTGTTTGTTTGTACCTGCGAGCTAATATAGTCAGGACTAGTTAGCACAATGCTTTCTACACTGTAAGTGTAAAAATGCCAGTCCTTTTCAAGAGCTCAGTCTTGCTCCAGCTAAGAAAGCAAAACCAATGCTGCAAGTATTTGGAGAAAAACAAATTAATTTATTTGGCTCCAACACTGTTATCAGATAAAACATGTTTGAAATGAAATGCCTTGAGCCATTTTTTTCAGAAAATGAATAAAAAAGTCAATTTTGAAAAAAGTAAATCAAATATAAAATAGGAATAGAAGGAGTGAAAGACAGAGAGAGATAGAATGTGAGGTGAGTGAGATAATGAAAGTGCCAAAAATGCACATTATTTCACAGAGTGAGGAAGATGATGTTGGAATAAGAACAGATGTAAATTACCATATACATATCCATATAGTCTGATTATGCAAAAGTACTGAATCCATAAAATCTTAGAGAACACCTTTACTTCAACTTTTCTACATAACATTGACATAACCATGCCATAAACATGTCATGTTATGACAGATGGCATAAGCTGTCATGAGATGTCATGCCAGAGTTTGTGCATTAATATGTCTCCGGTTACTATAAGAGGTAATTGGCAGAATAGATATTACAATGTTCGATGTCAAAAACTCTTATTTAGAGTACACAGTATAAATTAGCATGTGACATAAGCTGTCATGACATCATGCATGGCAGTAAGCTGTTGCTGGTAACACAACACTGAACAACAACTCATGACAACATATGTAATCTTCCACATCTTATTGGTGTGATTATGTAGCAGGTTTTACTGAATATTTACAATAATCATAGACACACAATCTATTGTAATTTGTGTCTTTTTACAAGTATAAACGGCCACATCTGTTGCTGAAAACCCTTTTTGTCAACTGCTTTATCTCTAAAGAACCTAATTTTAACAGAACAAAATGTTGTAACATGAGATACTGAACTTCTCAGAAATAAATGAAAATTAACAGTTAAGAAAATCAGACAAAAAAATCTGAATCAAAGACAAGTTTATGAAAAGTGGAATTTTTAAAACATTCTGACAGTAATTAACAAAACAACATCAAAAACAGCACCAATGATGAAAGTGTAAAAACAAATGTATGTAAATATTGAAAGATATTGAAAAAAATGCTTTTGGCTCTCATGCACTCAAAAGAAAATATTATTATTAACTAACTGTGTGACAAACAGAATAGTTTCATTAAGTGTAAAAACACTAAATGGAGACACATTTTAATACTTAACAGATTAAAAAACAAAGATGGCTTGATAACAGAGCCAAACAAAATGACTGCTTCATTATTGAGTATTTGAATGAAAGCCTGAAAAAGAGCTAAAGTTGAAATTTTATTTGTATTAATGTTGAGCTTTGTTCATGGCCATACTGCACTATTAAAGAAATGAGGAATCACCAGTGCCAATGTAAAAGAGATCAAAGTATATTCATATAACATACAATAAATGTGTGTAATTGACACTGATTTGCATTCGTATACTGATTATGGTTCACATATCAATACACCCAAGAGAAGTATAAATTGCACTTTTCATCAAATGAGCAAATATTTAACTGCACACACATAGTCCACTATACATATATTAATCTACATTCAATGTAGCAATAAGTATGGAGGGGGCGGGGCTATATTACACATAGCATACGAATACCGCATGCATGTTCTTGCCTATTGATTCACTTTTGACAGAGTAACAGTGTGACCATAATGGCTGTATAACAATGAACTGAAAGCAAGTGGCATAATATAACGAACTATCTAGTATAGTGAAAAGTAACAATGTTGAAGATACATGAGTGGAGATAGGACAGATAAACATCCTTAGATCCATCCTTGATTTGCATTTCAGTGCAGAACACTGCCATACATGTATAATACTGAAAGGTATTGAGACCTTTAGCGCTACCCCATATGACCAGGAATGCCTCTTTCGACAGCAATATGCTTAAGTATAAAATCAACACTGCATTACTTAAAAGAATAGAAGAAAATGCAGATTGTTCAGTTGTACCAACTGAAAAACAGAAAAAAGAACAAACAGACAGGCAAAAAAAACACAACCAAGCTGCCCCATGGTTGCTTCTGAAAATGAAATGCCCAAACAGTGCCTCTGCAAAACAATTCCAATACATAGTCTTTGATGCTGCGCAGTCAAAAGCAGTTCAGAGTCTGAAGATAAACATTTCTGTCCATGGTCTCCTCTGGCTCCACCTCCTTTAAAGATATATACTTTAGATGATTGAAATGTCACTAGATGGCTAACACTGAAGAACCAGTTTGTTTCAAATGGCTCTGGAATGTCATGGCACTCACTGTTATCTGTTGTACATAATATTGCTGTAAGACAATGTTAACTTGGGCTTACAGACAAAGAAGCTTTCTGCACTGCTGGAATTTTTGTGACTGGAAATATTTACATGAGCCCCCCATTGCACACAATGTAAATTGGTTTGGAGCAAATAATGAACCAAAAGCACCCTTTAAAATGGCATTTGGAGAGACATTAATAAAAGTGATAGTTTCAACACAGAAGTGTGTGTTCCTTGAAAAAAAACCCAACCCAATAAGTAACGTTCCTTCAACACACAGGCACTCTGTTTGAAACCATAAAAAGCACTTAGCTCTTCAAAAACAAATGAACAAGTTATAGCTCTTTAAAAACACAGGAACTATTTCAGTGCCCTCAACTGCTCTTACAATATGAACAGCATGTGTTTCAGTTGTTAAATCACCAAACAGTATTGTACTCTATATGAACCATTACTTCATAAACAAAATGTAAAACAAAATACAGTAAAGGAATGAATAATAAAAAGATTGAGGCACCAAAGGCTATAATAAAATAAAATAAATCCATTCAAATCAAATCAAGCCATCAACAAAAAGTTTTTTAAATGTCTTTAAAGAAATGCCATTCTGTTGTTTTCAGTAGGTCACGTGTAACCTGTTGCTACAGCCTATAGCACTTCTCATGGTGAGAGGGGTTGTGAAACCTTTCCTTTGTTCCACACCTACTCCAAGAAACTGTGAGGTCCAAGGAAGTGCATTTGGGCCAAAGATGCTGATCTCCACTTCACTTGTGGCTGGACTGAAGTCCATTGCAGCAGCTGCCCTTTCCTTCTGCTCATCTTATGATCATAGTCCACTCACGGTCACTCTCAATAAGTGAGTCAGGGAGTCACCCAAGTGAAATACAGAGGCGCTGCAGTAGGCCAAGACAGGAACTGGCCTTTTACAATAAAACAACTATCACCCTCTTTACCTCCAGATAATTCACTTTTCAGGCCACTAGCCAAGGTGTAACTCCCTTTAGAAGATGACAAAAAAGCAATGTAAATTTTTAGGGAGAATATATTACAATACATTATAGGTAAAAAACAAAACAAAACAAAAAAACAGACAGCCAGTTAGTGTTTTGTAGAAGCCATATCATTTTTGACCACACTGCCATTTGATATGTATACACATTCATGCTAATTTTGGCTTGTGGGGACAGTCTTTAGTCTTTTAAGCTTGGTAGTATGGCACGATGATGAGTGAAGTTTTCAGACCAATACAAACTTCTATGGCTAGCCTCCAGTCCTCATCTCTCCATTGCCACCTCCTCCTCTTCCACATTTCTTTTGCGTCTTGTTAGTCCATTTTGGTAGCCACTCCATAGACCATGCAAAGCTGCCTTCATGTGCAAGTAGCTGGTGAAGTATATGAACTCCACTATTACTCATGTGGACATGACACACACTGCCATGACCACACAAGGGTGAGTGGAAGCAGCTGTGTGTGTTTGTGTGTGAGCCTTATGAGCACTGCGCTTTTCCTTCAATGTACACACACGTTTTTATTCATATACATTTATATTTATATTCCTTTTCCACAATAAAAAAAACTATAAATACAAAAATGAAGCATTATTTACAAATTCCATGCGGGTTGAGTTAGACTGATCACTGTAAGAGAAACATAGAAAGGAGTTTTGTAAGACAGAATATGGATACACACAGTGGCTCACAGCTAACACAACATGAAGCGTTTGGCACCACGCAGTGTTACGTTGTGTGAATTTAGAACATAAAACCCATGCAGTCCAACTGAACAAAATCTATTTTTTTATATTTACCTTTTGCCAGCAGCCAGGCATTGGCAGTCCATCTGGACCCTGATGTGTAGAGGAACAAAAAGGTAATGAGAAGAAATGTTTGTGTTTGTTATAGGGAATTTTTACACTTGACAATTTTATTTTATGGCAACTTACACCATGCGTTGATATGAAAAATATTATGCATAAAACTTTTAAAATTCATGCAATCATGTGAAACCTCAAAATTGTGTGCTAGATTTTGGATTTGTAATATGTATAGGGTGTACTTTTTCTTTACAACAAGGTATAAAATATTTTATCTCTGAAATCTGATCTTCTTAAGCAGAAGTGCAAATTAACATATCAGGGTAATATATGTTAGTGATTAAAAAATGCTATTGATATGTTATGCATATGATAGATATTCCTGTTATTTTCAACTATTTTACATAGCATTTCTATTTTTCTATACTTAATAAGTTATATTGTTATATATACACAGTGGGTAAAATAAGTATTGAGTAAATATATTTCGAAAAGTGCTACTGACATGAAATTCTCACCAGATGTCAGTAACAACCCATTCAATCCACACATAGAAAGAAATCAAACCATAGATTTCCATACATTAAATGATGTGTAATAAAATAGAATGACAAGAAACAGAGTAAAGCCAAAGCTCTCTGAAGACCTCACAACCTTATTGTTGCAAAACATACCGATTGCATTGTTACAGAAGAATTACTAATCTCTGAAGGTTTAGAAGGAAATCCAGACGTTGAGAGAACAGAATAAACCAGCCATGACCAGGTGCTCCCCGCAAGATTTCAGACACAGGAGTAAAAAGAATTATCAGAAGTTGTCCTACTGCCAAGGACCATTTGTGGAGAGCTTCAGAACGACCTTAGCAGGTACAAGTAATGCACTCAACAGCCATGGCCTGTATGCACACTCAACACGCAAGACTCTGTTGCTGTGTTGAAGCACATTTGCATGTTGAAGCACATTTAGTTGCTGACCAACATTTAGACAAGTCTGTGAAATACTGGGAGAATAAAGTCTGGTCAGATGAGACCAAAATGGAACTCTTTTGATGCCATAATACACACCATGTTTGGAGGTCAAAAGGCACCAAATATGACCCCAAAAATGCAACATACAGCACTGGCATGTTTAATTTAATTGAAGGAAGAATAAATGGAAAAATTTACAGAGACATTCTTTATATAAAAAAATAATATGCTGCCATCTACCAGGATGATGAAGATGAAGGGTGGACGTTTCAGCAAAATAATGATCCCAAACACACAACCAAGGAAACTCTCAATTGGTCACATGAGCTGAATCTTATAGAAAACCTTTGGAAAGAACGAAAGCTCAACGTTCATAGGAGTACAGTTTGTGTAGAAGAATGGGCCAAAATCACACCTGAGCAATGCATGTGACTAGTTTCTCCATACATTGGGTTGTTACCAGCATCTGGTGATATTTAGAAACAATTCTTTGCAAAATTATTTGTAGTCTTAAATAATGCATGCATGCAGAAAGAAATATTTGTGGAAATGTTTGCTAGCAAAATTTTGCAAAAGTAATTTAGAAAGCGTAATAATTGATTTATAGGAATTTATTCATATGAAACTACAACACCAATTAAAAAAAATCATTGAGTCTGAAGATCTTTCAATACTGATTGTTGGCCTTGTCCCTTGCACACTGTGGATTCTCCAGATTCTCTGAAACGTTTGATGATATTATGTACTGTAGATGGTAAAGTATTTAAAATCTGAAATTATTCTGAAATAGTTAAAAATTTAAATAGTTGAAAAATTATAGGGTTTTTTTGCAGATTGGTGAACCTCTGTCCATTTTTATTTATAAAAGACTGTGCCTCTCTAAGATGCTTGGTTCATACCCAATCATGCAAAGATTTGTTGCCAATTAATGTAATTAGCAAACTTTTCCTCCAGCTGTTACTTTCCAGTACCACTTACCTTTTCAGCACTTTATTGCACTGTCCAAACTTTTTTTGCTGCCATCAAATTCAAGATGTGACAATATGTTTTCTATATTATATTACAAATAGAATATGGGTTTAATTTTGTATATCATTGCATTCAGTTTCTATTTACATTTTATACAGCAACCAACCTTTTGGAATTGGGGTTGTAGTTCAGTAAAACAGGCTTTTTCTTTATTTTATTATTCTGACCAATTTTCTCAATTTTAGTCAGGGTCAGTTTCACCCGCCCCGTCACATGATGTAACCAAGTTGGGAAGATGAAGTCTAACAAATCCTTCCCCTTGTGTCATGCTAAGCCTCATCTTTTATACTGCCGCCAAAGCAATGTCATTGGACAGCACAACACACTTGGAGAATGATAATTGAAACATTATTCTTAGTGTTTTCTTTAAAAAACAACAACTATGACACATGACTAAAACAGTTTTATCTGTCCAATGATTGCTTTGAAGTTTTGCATGATTCCATGAACTTTATGCATAATGTTTATACGTGAAGTAGCCTAAATATCCATTAGGTCGTTAAATGTACTCATTCAAATATTAGTTTTATGATACAAGAAGCCAGAAAAGATACTTTAGATTCTTAAGTGTTATGTGAAAGTGATAATAAAGTCATTCAAAATGCATGCAATGGCACTAAAAACTTAAAATGAAGTTATTTAAATTTAAAAATACAGTATACAATTACACATTTATGTCAAACCAAACCAAGATTTCCATAATTAATTAAATAAATAAATGCAAAATATGCAACATCATATTTACTTAGATACATAATATTACAGAAATGTAATAATTGTGAAGATGTACATGCATAGACAATATTTAGAAAACATATTCACTTTCTAAACACAATTCTTCATGCAGATTTTGGAAATGCAAAGAATGGCAAAATAAACATTTGGCAATTAAGTACAAATAATAATAATAATAATAAAGAGAAAAATAGAATGCACTACTCAAATATATTAATTTAAGAGTGAAAAACTTCTATCACATATTGTACAACAATCAAATACTTCACTTTGTCAAAGAGACAATGAATATCAAATGGATACATCAAGTAGTGCTTAAAAACTACTTTAAAATGGTGATTGATGAGCCAAGGGCTGAATAGGGCCTCAGTGTTGAGTGCCCAATTGGAACATTAAGGAAATCAGTAGGATAGGAACAGGTTAACAGATCAGGGGTGAAATGGAAGACACTATGAGGCCTGGCACACAGGTTCACAGCATGGGAAACCAAGGTAGATAGAGTTAGTTATCAAGGCTGGAGAGACATAACATTCCAGCAGTTATTGAACTACTTGAATTTGCTATAGACAGACTCTAGTGACAAGGCAAAGGTTTATATTAGAACTGACTAGGAGGCAAAAAGATTATTAGGAAGTTGATCTTGATATTCTGCGTCTATTAGCTGCATTACTGACAGGATGTTACCTACAGACGTGCTTATATTTTGGCTACAAAGTAGAAAAGTGCTGTTGCGCATGCAAAAAAGCAGCTCAAAGGAATCCTTTTTCAATCTATTCTGCCAGTAATTTTGCAAGTCTCCCTGTACTTTGTGACATAACTACACCCTCATGCCCTCCATGCACCCCCACTACCCATCGTTCTCCTCTCTACCAACCACCTATAGGCCCTTTCAGATGGACATTACCCTAACAATGCTGCTGATCTACATCCTACCTTTCTCATTCTTGCACCATATGTAGATACAGTGCATAATTTAATACCATGACCTACTGTGTTTCATAATCATATTTGCTCTGCCATTGGATATTTAAATACAAAAAACCCAAACTTTTTTAAAATTTACATATTTAATTCTATTTTTACTTATTTAGACACTTTGGACAAAAGCGTCAGCCAAATGATTAAATGTAAATGTAATTTATTTAAAAAAAAATTTTTTTTTACTTTTTTTTTTATTATTTAGTTTCTGTGTTTGTGTAACACTGCACTACAAATTAAGTATTATTGGATTGAATTGAATTAATAAAAGAACATAAACAGATTAACTTGAGTGACACCAACAACATAAGCCAATGATAAGGTGTGTCTTTCAAGCCAACAAGTTTTTGTTCCTTCTGTTTACAGAGAAGTTCATACCTATGGAAATCAACAAAAGCAGTGGAAAGATATTAGCGTGAAAGTATTCCTTTTAGCATCTGGTGAGGCAAACATACAGGACAGATGTCAGGTGGATGGGTAACAGAGCCAGATCTATGTGAGTCTTCACAAGCCATGCATGGACATTGATGCATTTTGCACTGTGCTATGGACACTGTGCTACAACTTCGCAGCTGTACTGAGGTGCAGACATGGAGAATGGCAGCATGCACAGGAAAGGATAGGAAAAGAGGATACTGTACCAATTGGCACGGGGCATCCAGCCCATCCAGGCCAGGCTGGCCTGGCTCGCCCTTTTCACCCTTAAAGCCCCGGAAACCCTGTGTCATAGAAAGGGAACTGGGAATGTTACTGGGATAGAGGCTGCAGGCGCCCTTCCGGCCTCTCACTATGAGGGCACGGCACAGGGCAGAGAGGAGTGACCCTGCTGGTGACTGGCAACCACTTTCATTCACCATTCATTAACTTCTATAGTGCCAAATAAGGCATTTGGCTCAACTAACTATTGTGGTATATAATATACGAAAAACAAGATGCCACCAGTCAATGGGGCAAACAGTGCTTTCAGAAGATTAATTGGTTTGGGGGATTTGGGTTGCCAGATTGTCCAAGGGGTCACTTCTCTCTGAGGGATCCGCTGTCTTACGTCACGGGGAGGTTTCCAACCCTCAGCTGGTGACATACCAATGGGCAAGGTGCATCTAATCCAGGGGCACCCTGTTCTCCTTTCTCCCCCTTAGGCCCTTTTTTGCCCTTCTTTCCCTTCTCCCCCTGTGGACACAATGGTGTGATCAGCTGGAGAAGTTTTTGCGCTGCAGTAAATGATCATATTTCTTGTGACCATTGAAAGTGACAGTATGTAGTTATGTATGCATTCATCTATACTGATACTCAATAGTTACGTATATATACAGGTTACTCAATGTACTCTGCTTGTCTGTAATACCCTACAGTAGAAAAACAGTAAACACAAATGGAGTCACACACAATCAGTGTTTACCTTCACTGCAAGTGAACATTAGAACACAAAGAAGTTACTGAAGGGAAGACTTTTAAGTTTGGAAAAGAAATTGTTAGATAGGAAAAGGAGGAACAATTGAGACTAAGCCTGGAACAGATGATGGGAGAAGGGATAACAGGATTCTTAGAGGGCACAAAGGAAGAGAAAGAGAAGGGAAAACACCTCAAAGTCTCAAATAGAACTTTCACTCGATCTAATCCCTAAAATCACACAATAAAAAACTGTATCCCTTTCTCAAAATGTAAAGGGTGACGTACCTTCATCTAAAATATTACCCAACTTCAAAGCACTACAGAGTAATATACTAACAAACATGGACCATATCCTGCTCTATATCCCTACTTATTTGTAATAATATTACTAGACACTGCGTGTTTTTGGCCTAAATGACAATATGGAATGAGGAAAAGATGAGTATGAAGGTTGACTGACTCATGACTTAAATGCATGTGGAGGCTCTGGCAACTGGGAAAAAAAATCTTAAGGGACATGATGTTTAGTTTACAGTAGCATGTGTAATTGTCTCTAAGGGAAGGAAGGGATACAGTTTTCTTGAAAATAAAGGGATGGACATAATCCAGGCAGCATAAGCACAAAACCAGTAACCCTAAAATCTTGTCCTCTCTACACATTTTGTCATTTGTGTGGAGAGAAGGTTGGGTCACTTAACCAAATTATCCTTTAACCATATTAGATACCATAATTATCTGTGTTCCATGATGTTAGTTGATAAGTATCAATCCTTTAGGTCAGTGGTCCTCAACCACCGGGCCGTGGACCGGTACCGGTAAATTAAAAAAAACAAAAACGATCTCAGTCTCATGTTCGAGACTTCAACTTTGCCGGTATTCTCGATAAAAGAAATTGCAGAATATCCTGAGATTGCCACAACAGCACTGAAACAAAATGGCGGCGTAGACTAAGCATAAGCAACACACTTTGGGTGTCATTGTCTTCCATTACGCCTGGATGGAAGAGAAACAAGTTAAGTGCTCTCATTGATTTAGCGTTATGGTGAGTTACATATTTTCATGTACTTTATTTTTGTTTTGTAAAAGTTATTTCTAAGGAATGTTTATGCGTTACCATAGCGACCAGAGAGCATTAGTGGGCAGAGAGGAGGATGTTACTCTCAATGTTGTTGCCGCATTTCAGGAAGATGCTGCTAATAAAGTTACATAATTAAAGAGTGTATTCACGTTTATTATTATATTTACAAAATAGTTTTTGTGTTGGTTGTATTTATCAGCAACATCTTAAAGGCCGGTCCGTGAAAATATTGTCTGACATTAAACCGGTCCGTGGCCCAAAAAAGGTTGGGGACTGCTGCTTTAGGTGATAACAGCTTTGACAAACACCATTGTTTTCTTTAATTAGTACAATAATGTTTCCATTTAATAATGCTGGTAAATTCAAGCTGGCAGAAACAGCCAATAACAGAAATATTAATACAATTTTGATTAATGTAATAGGATAAAATGCAATATGAATTTACAATGAAAAGCAAAATATTATGTAACGTTTTCTTGCTTGTTAGACAGCTGGCATATTCCATGGCATTTTAAAATGTGTAAAGTTGTCCAGTGTTAATTGTATGGTAGGAATCTAAAGTATGGGTACTTCTGCAATGAAATGAGCAGCATGCGTGAGAGGAGAAACTAGATGAATGCAGATTCATGTTTTAACAGCAACTGCCTGCTGTCAATGGACTATCTCTGAAATCCTCTAAAGTAAACCAAAAGTGTGAATTCTGTTTTGCTATTTCTTATTTGGATCAAATGGTTATGGAGTGATAAAATGAAGTGAGATGCAAAATGCTTAATGATGCTTGGAGTGTCGTGTACATAAGTTTTTTTGAAAGTTGAAGAGGAATGCTAGATCAAGGCCTTGCCAGTTGTAATGCCTTTAAATGAATAATGAAAGGAATGGCAAATATATAAACATATTAAATAATAGTGTTGAATGTATGTTAAATTAAAATGCATTTGTGGCCAATATAGGGTCCTATCCCTAAAACATGCTTTAATGGTCCATTGACATCAGATCGACTAATTAAGAGTTTTTCAGAAAGGTTCCCTATGTCATTGTCACCTTTTCTCCACTTTCCCCCACGTCGCCTTTCTCTCCCCTTAAGCCTGGTAACCCCTGCAAAATACAACTTCATATAATTACACATGCCTGGAGACCTAACTACTGAGGGCTGAATACTTTCAGTGACAAATAGAGCTGCTACAAAACTCAAGCAGAAACCCAAGGCACAGTAATAGACTTCTCAACAGTAAGATGGTCTTGCTGCTGTTTCAACTCACATCCAGCCCAGGTGTCCCAGCAGCACCCTGTGGGAAAAACAGATGGAAATTAGCATAAATAAATATATTTATTGTGTAATTTGTCTTTTGTAACCTACTTTTTTAGAACTATGTTGGAAATTTGTTTTTTTTAATCACAAATAAATGTACTTACAGGTAGTCCATATGGTCCTCTTGGCCCAGGCTCACCTGTAGAACCTCTCTCACCCTGTGGTAGATACATTTTCCTGTTTTTTTCTAGTATTGCTATTAACATGCTTCACATAAAAATCACATTTTCTAAATACATTTGTTAGATTTTTTGCTAGACATAGTGGTAAACCCAGTACAGAACAGTAAATTGTAAGATTCAGTTCCCTTTGGTGGCCACCAGGGCACACCCTGTCCCCCTCCTCTCCTTCCTGATCTTCCATGCTTGTTCCCAGTTGCCAGTCCTCCTCACCATCTTCACTTTTGTCTGTGTCCTTGCATTTGTCGTTTCTCCCTGTCTGTGTCTCTCTGTACTTTTCCCTTTGTTCCACTGGTGATTCCCCTATTGGCTCTATTGTCCACCTTTGCCTGGTCTCTCTCATTTGTGTTTTCTTTTTTAAATTCCTTTGTTTCTTGCACCCAGGGGAGAATTTTTGTAAGATTATGTCTGTTCAGCCCCTCCTGACTAGTGATTTTTCCCCCCCTGGATTTAGTTTTCCCCTTTGTTCTTTTGTTTTCTTTGTTATTAAAGACTAATTGAATCTCTGGTCTCCTCCTGACACTACCCACCTGAGCACAAGACAGATGAGATTAAACTTAGAATGAGATCTGTTTCTACAGCACACATTTAATGCCCATCACTTTATAATGGACACTATTTGCTGCAAGTAACTGACAACTATGCAGTTGCAAAGAAGTGTATTATGCATTATGTTCCTTATTGTTCTTTACAAACTGATATATACAGATGGATATTATGCATATTAATGTAAAACTAGCATAACTAGCACATGTTTGTGGCCATGAAAAGCACATATACTTCATGACAATCAGAGTTCTGCTGGATGTATTTCCATTATCTTCATCCTAATGCTTGCCATACCAAAGAAAATGTCACATTTATATGAACATGCGAGAAACAGAGAGAGAAATATTTAGTAATGTGAGAAGCTTTGTGTCAATTTAAGTAATAATTCAATTTGACCATGCAAAAAAAACTAAACAAAACCCCAACTTGAACCCAATGTTGCCCTAATTATTGTAGAGTGGAAAATTATATACACACAATTATATAATTTTATAAAGATCAATTTGTACTGTACACAATTATAATTTAAAATGCTTGTCAAAAGGGCATGATTTGATCTGTATCAGCAAAATAAACTTACTCTGTCTCCTTTAGGACCAGCAGGGCCAGGAGCACCAACTGGGCCATCCATACCCTGTAAAAAAGTACAGTTGTCATTGTTGTTGTCATTGTATTAATGATTTACATCTTTAGTACATATATACAGTGCCCACCACAATTATTGGCGTCTAATAAATTAATTTTTTATACATGAAATCATGTAACACATTATTTATTTATTCTTATGAAAATTTTAAAACAAAAACAATTTCTTAGTGATGGATAGTTTTTTTTAATCACTTGAGATACATTTTCAGTGTGAGATTATAAAATGTAAATGTATCTTTATAACGCATCTTAACCAAGGGTGCCAATAATTGTGAGGGATGTTTATATATATTATATATATATATATATATATACTGTACAGTATCTCTGACAAAAGTGAGTACACCCCTCACATTTTCATGGGACAACAATGAAGATATGACACTTTGAAAAAATGTAAAGAAGACAACAGTGTATAACAGTGTAAATTTGTTGTCCCCTCAAAATAACTAAAGACACATCCATTAATGTATAAACCACTGGCAACAATAGTGAGTACACCCCTAAGTGAAAATGTCCAAATTGTGCATAAGTGTCAATTTTTTTATGTAACCAGTACAGCACTGCCTTAACTCTCTGACACACTTGTCTTTGTAATCCTCACCTTGTTGCCACCACACGCTTGACACCATCTGAACAAAATACATTTATCCTGGTTTCATCAGACAGTAGGACATGGTTGCAGTAATCTGTGTCCTTTGTATGCTTGTCTTCAGTAAACAGTTTGTGGGCTTTCTTGTGCATCATCTTTAGAAGAGGCTTCCTTCTGGGACGATAGCCGGGCAGACCAGTTTTATGTAGTGTGCGTATGGTCTGAGCACTGACAGTCTGAACCGACCTCTGCAGCAATGCTGACAGCATTCATACATCTATTTTCAGAAGACCACGTCTAAATATGACGCTAAGCATGTGCACTCAAATTCTTTGGTCGACCATGACAAGGCATGTTCTGAGTGGAACCTGTCCTGTTAAACCACTGTATGGTCTTGGCCACCATGCTGCAGCTCAGTTGCAGGGTGTTGGCAATATTCTTATAGCCTAGGCCATCCACACCATAGAGCAACAAAAATTTTTTTCAAATCCTCAGAGAGTTCTTTACCATGGCCATGCTGACCTTCGATTGACCAGTATGAGAAAGTGTGAGATCGATAACACCAAATTTAACAGACCTGTTCCCCTTTACACCTGAGACCTTGTAACACTAACGAGTCACATGACACCACGGAGGGAAAATGACTATTTGGGCACAATTTGGACATTTTTACGTGTTTTTACTTTTGTTGCCAGCAATTTAGACAATAATGGCTGTGTGTTGAGTTATTTTGAGGGGACAGCAAATTTACAGTATTATACAAGCTGTACACTGACTACTTTGTGCACTTTGTATGAAAGTGTCATATCTTCATTGTTCTCAAATGAAAAGATATAATAAAATATGTACAAAAATGTTACTTTTGTGAGATACCGTATATATAAACCTCAAAGCTGTAATTGTTTACCACATAGACTTTTGCTTGTAACAGTCACAAGGGAACTAACCCATGCATATGTCAATCACAAAGGAACAAAGTGATCATGATGAATGGCATTATGTTAATAGATGAGTGGGTGTTAATTCTAGGTTAATTTCACACTCATCAGCAGACAGACAGGGATCTGGAGTGACCTTTAGGCCTTTTATTGAAAGAAATGTCTCTGACATATTTCTGCAATCCCCCATTTTTACTCAAGTCATTTTATGGTCCAGGTTGTCTTTCTTCATGCTCCCCATGAATGTAAGTCTTGTCACAACACGACTAGAAAGAAAACTAAAATAAATCCCAGAACTGAACAAGTAAGACTGAATTTTACTCACATAGTAATGCAGGAGGCTCATGTAAGCTTTATTTTTAACATTGACTGTACCTGATTAAAAATCGTATTTGAAATAGTATTATTTCTGTAGTCCCCCACCAGAATGAACTGCTTAAATCACTCAAGTCATTTTGTGGCCTAGTTTGTCTTTCTAAAAGCTATGGAGAGATGCTGGCTGGGGGATGAAGCTCATTCATGTCAGACTCACCCTTAATCCCGGCTTGCCGTCCAAGCCAGATGCTCCCTGTGCGTTTATGAAAGTATGAGTGACATGAAGAGGGGGATTAGTACATGATGAACACAGTGAGGCGGACAAAAAATTGCCAACTGAGTTGTTAACACAAAGTCAGCAAAAATTAACAGACAGAACACCAGCATATAAAGCAGACAGGGACAGGAGAGCAGACAAGAGAGAAGAAAACCAAAGGGACATGGCCATTGTAGGGATATTTTAACCAAAAATGAAATTTACACAGTTTTATCCCTTGTCTAATACAGGTCCTTCTCAAAAAATTAGCATATTGTGATAAAGTTCATTATTTTCTGCAATGTACTGATAAACATT
>JBBIGC010000013.1:13826225-13838750 GCA_037576955.1 Lepidarchus adonis | reverse complement strand
TTTTCTCTTTGCCGTACTCGGGCGTTCTTTTTCAGAATTCCTGTCCTCTTTTTCGAAGCTGCTATTGAGCTAAAATTTAAAAAAAATTTAAAGCGCTGGCTCCTGCCGTGGAGGAGTGGGGTTCGAGGCTCGCCTGGGACCTACCTGGAATTACTGTGTGTGTGTGTGTGTGTGTGTGACTGGGTTAGAAGTGATTCCCACTTACATTATCTGTTTATTTATTTCTTCCGTTCTTTATTTATTTCTTTATTTTCTGGCTGCCTCTGCATTTGGATCCACTCTTAAATTTCCGTGCTGGTTCCCCCACCAGCACGTTACACTTTGTTTATAATACTGGCACTCTTTACTGTTACCTTTTACAGTGCACTGACATAAATGCTCGCATATTAATTTATTAATTGACAATAGACTGTTGTTCATAGCCAAACAGCTTCTATATCCATTAATGTGATGTCTGTGTTCTGTTATGTTGGCTTATGTCTATTGTCAAATGCACTGCAATGTCTGTTCTACACTTCATGGTTTTCTTATACTGTATATATCTTACTATATTACAATATCTTACTATATTGCATCATGAGTCCAAGAGAAATGCTATTTCAACCTTACTGTGCTTAGAAAACATCTCTTGAATCTTAATCTTCGTACTATTTTGAAAATATGTAAAGCTCTATGTAAAGCTAAACCACCACACAAACACATACAATTACAGCCATAATTTTCTGCTCTATTTGCATATTTTTATATATTTTTAATTTAATATAGCAATTAAATTAAAATGTGAAAAAAGCCATCTCACTAACCTTGGATCCTTTCAGGCCTGGTATTCCAGATTCCCCTTGTTCTCCCTAGTGGGGATAAACAAAATAAACAATGATCCCATTTCCACAGTGAACAATTTATGATAACATAGTTACACCAGTTCTTCAACTTTATTATTTTTTATTTTTTGCTTAAAATTGAATTATGCTTAATTACAGAAACACTCTGTAAATTATGCGCACATACTCTTGTACAGACTTTTATTGGGTCTCACTTTGATTTCTATAATTCCCTTTAGTCTCCTTTTCAGGTCCCTCCAAATATTTCATTATATTCAGGACTCTGCTGCCTCACTCATTCTCACTCATAGCAAGCGTTCGTCTCACATCACTCTCACCCTCTTCCATCTTCACTAGCTATTACACTTAAATACTTCTTCTCACTTTCAAAGCCCTACACATTTTTTCTCCTCTGTGCCTCATTGATAACTTTTTGCTGTACTCCCCCATCTCACTTACCTTCTAGTTCCAATCTTCTGATAGTCCCTCAAATCTGACTTTCCACTACAAGTCTTTCCGCCCTTTTTCCATTACTCTGGAACTCCTTCCACAATCTCTTTGGAACTGTGCATCTTTTCTGAGCTAAAAACCTTTCTCTTCCATTATGTCTTTTCCTCCCCTCCTTCTTCCTCTGTTTTTTCCCCTGTCTATGTAAAGTGATCTTTGGTCAAGAAATGCACTGTAAAAGTATAACTTATTATTATTGTTGTTGTAGTTATTATTATTATTATTATTATTATTATTATTATTATCAGTAGTAGTAGTAGTAGTAAAAGTAGTTCCTTTGGATGTATTATGGAATACGTAATTACAGTTCAATATAATTATTTAACCTGGAACTAGATCAAGTTTCCTTTGGAATATATTGTAAAATTCTCATTGCACCACATCAGACATTTTTAGACTGATGAAAAAAACACATGCAGCCAACTTATTATACAAAAATAATGAATTCCACAGGGCTGTTTTTAAAAAATAAAGCCAGCTAATTCTTTTTAAAGGTCTGTTCAACTTATTTTAGTCTACACCTAAATGCAGTTTGAAGGCTTCATGGTGTTCACATATGGCTATTTCCATTGTCATCTACTTTGTTGTTTCAACAAAACTGACCTTCTGTCCAGCTGGTCCAGTCTCTCCACGTTCACCTTTTCCCACTGGCCCAGGCTCTCCTCGCTCTCCCTGTGGAAATAAATTATTTTATTTTTGTTGGTCTCATGCACTCTTATTCATAAGTCTGGAATCATTGTTTTTAATAATATTAAACCATTTCATTGCAGACACTAAAAATAAGAGTGTCCAGAACAGACAGATGCAGCTGATTCTATAATTGTTAAAGAAGCTTGTTGAGAAGGAAGCAATATTAAAATAAAACCCAGCACACCTCCTATATCAAGAGTGTTGCTCCATCAATACAGATAATTTGACAAGTTAGACCTTGAATGTGTTAATGACTCTAAAGTATTTACATTTACATTCCAGAATGCTTTAGAATCTACCCCCCCCCCCCCAACATAATTATTATTTTTAAATACATTGCTAGTTATAAGAAAAAAACATTTGTTTGTTACATTTGCTAGTTTGAGACAAAGTATTTTGGCAGCACCAGTTGTTAGTCTATGTGGTGCTCTGCTCTGAATGAGCAGTAGGGGGCAGCATGAAACCATGTGCTTGTCTTGCAGTCTGAAACTTGCACATCAGTAGTTCCATTTTTTGTGTGCCCAGCTTGTTCTTCTTAAGGCCCCTGACCTTTAGATCTTCTGTCCTTAACATGGAAACGTAATTTGTTGGAAGATACATAGTCTCAGGATAAATTTGTCACAACTCAGTGAGTTGTGTGACTACTCTATACTTGGCACTTATATACACTAAACACTCCATGGTGTTACCTAATGATGTTTCTGATGAGGCTGAGAGTGGGCCTAAAGTTCTACAGTTTAATTAGTGTAGGTTTCCTTTAGACAAACTCAAGTGTGTTTACTGTAAGTTGACCAAAGCAGATGATAATATTTGTCGATATAAAACAATGAACTGTATCAGCATTTATACAGTTGTGTTGCCTTCTTGAAAATGTGTTTTATGGTCTCTCTTTGTTTACTCACCTTTGTTCCTGGAAGTCCTGGTAGGCCTGGTTCTCCCTGAGGCCCAAGGAAACCAGGTTCACCCTGTAGTGAAGAAATTGTTATTCAGTTAAAAGAATTACATCTAGGCTGCAGGTTAGGAAAGATGCCAATATGGCACAATGATGCGTCAGATTCAGTGTCAGGTAATGCAGAATGGCTTTCAGTGGAAAGTAATACAGAAAACCCATTCTGCAATTTGAAACTGAACTTGCCTCTCCCTGGAGGTGTCATGAATATTAAGCTGGCAAGAATGCAATTTTCACAAAGAAGCCAATACTTTAATACCTGGATGGCTATTTTGAGATACAAAGTGAACACTGCCTGTTGCTATATTAACTATATTATAATGATGCCTTATGTTGCCCTGTAACAATTTCACTGGTATCTAATGGAGCAACATTTTCTGAGAAGACAGCTATGTGGGAAAAATCTAAATTAACAATTCAATGCAATTTTTCAGATATGATAAACAAACGCAAAGTTTATTCTAATTTAACATTTCAAATTAACATTTGCCCTCTTTAGATCTTCAGTGTGATGATCTAATGTTTTGATATGACAAAAGACCAAGTGTGACCAAGCTGAACTGTAGCAATGCATGTCTGTGTGTAAATCATGACCAAAGTAGTGTAAAATACACAAGAGACCTAATAAAAGGTCAAGGGTTGACTTTTGATGTGGCATTTACCTATGGAGCAAGTGTCAGTAAAGCAAAGGCCTCATGAAAATAGGGACAAAACAGATGTGCAGTCAAATCATGAGGTATGTTGAAACCGCACTCTTAGAAATAAAGATTGTGGTACGTTTTCTTTGGAGAAACAGGAAGAACCCAATTTGGTTCTGAAAATAAAAAAAATACTGTATATATTGTTTATTTGTCTAGAGAAACAAGAACTACTGTATAGCGATAGTAAGCAACATGGCAGATCAGGGAAGACCATGGTTCTATACAACCAAAGAAGACTTTAATTCATGACAACAAGGTCTAGTCAGTGTATAGGCATAAATGTGGCACCAAAAACAATCAAATCAATAATACACAAGAAAAACCTACAGGAGTTTGCTAAAAAAAAACATTAACTGCTACTAAGTCAACAATAGGGAGTTTGGGGTCAAAGTTGTTTGAAAAAATGGGAAGAAACTTGACTGAAGTATGCAAGTGTGGAGGAAAAGAAAGCTGCCCATAATGCACCTGGAATCGACTCACTTGCCTTTAATGTAAGTGTAAAGTGTACAGAAGCACCTTAATGCCTCCATGGGTGGTGCTAGTGAGGACAATGACCCAGAACATACTGCTAAAGCACATGTAGGGTTTTATAAGGGTCAACGCAGAATGTTTGTGGCATCTCAGTTCCCTAAACTCCACCTCACCATGTGCATTTTACAGAGAAAGAAGACAAGATTGAAGATAGAAAGCCCAGTATCTTTTGTTGCTGATAGGTTGCAGTTGTAAGGTCACCATCACCTATAAAGCATTTGCAAGCAATTACTGACACAGATTATGTTAATTTGTCCAATTTCAAACCAACTTTGCAGAAAAGCTTTGCTTTAATAAAATGAAACGAAAAACAAGAATGTGTGATTTGTTAACTCTTTATTTAATTAAAAATAAAAATTCAAAGAAAAGATTTTCATTGTTTTTGTATATATGAATACATATAGGATTTGATGCCTGCAACGCACGCAAAATATAAAATTAATTAGTGTCCACAGCAGGGTTGTAGAGGTCCCACTGATGTGGAGGCATATTTTGGGATTTTAGAGAGACATATTCTGGTATTAAGGCAGTATGTTTTTCCTGGAAAGTCCATAGTTGTTTCAGCAAGATATTCTAGACTTCACTCTGTGTGGGCTATGACAGTGTGGTTTCATAGACAAAGTGTGCGTGCTTGACTGGTCTGCCAGCTCCATTAAGAGTAAAATCAGACAATAGAAACCACAGACCTCTGAGAAGCTGAAATATTGTATCAAGTAAAAATGGGCATGCAG
Source organism: Lepidarchus adonis (assembly GCA_037576955.1). Classification (NCBI taxonomy): domain Eukaryota; kingdom Metazoa; phylum Chordata; class Actinopteri; order Characiformes; family Lepidarchidae; genus Lepidarchus; species Lepidarchus adonis. Next base: position 13,833,820 of record JBBIGC010000013.1, on the reverse strand, counting down.
CAGTTAGTCTTTTTTATTTATTCATTTTATTTTATTTAGTTTATCTATATAGACAAAATACAGTAAAAGTAGAATCTGTTCTTTTAACTTTTACTAGTTAAAAAGAATAAAATAAAGTTATTTATATATAAGTTAAATCAAAGTCCAAGAGTGTTAACACTTTACACATTCTTGTTTTTATTGCATTTTGTGAAAAATACTAACTTTTCTTAAAATAGGATTTGTACTTATTTATTTTAGACCACTATAGAAAAACATCAAAAGGAAGATTCCTATGTAGTATTATAGGTGTAAATACCACATCTAGGACCAACTGTCCCAATTTCCCCTAAATGGGAGGACTTGTATTAAAACTGACTACATATAAATAAAAAGGTCTCTTCTATGGCATCTATCCACAGAAACCCTTAACAATCATTCATGCCTAAAATCTACAGATGATAGCCTCCAAACTAAAATGCTTTTTAGAGTTTTATGCATTGTTCATTGATTGCATTGAAATTCTCAGTTCAATAAGTGAGCTCTGAGCTTATTCACTTGGAAAGAGTCTATACTTTTCTCCACATGTGGTGTTTAGCATTATACAAAGAATTTACCCCAGAATCTTCCATTCCCAAGAACACATGAGCATCACATTAGCAAAATAGCATTAGTGCCAAAAGCAGTCGGCCTCTGAGTAAGGGTTATATAAAATGCAGGGATTTTTTTTACAAGACCAACAGGTTACAAGCGCAGAAAAAAGTGCTACAGCCAAACAAATCAAAACAGCAACAAGAATTATCTCATGCCTGTTTGAGCATTACATTCACACATTAAGGTGTTCCGTCTAAGCACCCAATGCATGTGCTACAGCACTGACATATTAAATGGTTGTGTGAGAAGTACACAATGTCTTTTCATATGCATAAAAAACCCCTCCCACCTCAGCAGGAGAATATCTAGAGGATGACTTCCTGGTAAATGGGAGATAAAGGCTAATCAAATATTATGAGGGACAATGTCTGCCCTTTCTGAGGCATAGCTGTTCAGTTACTGGACTGCACAACAGATTGACCTTGAAACACAGCAAGCTGATCAATGGATTTAAATTACAGTAAATATTAGCAAGCTTAATCAATGATGGCAATGGATTTAAATTACAGTAAATATTAGCAAGCTTAATCAATGATGGCAATGGATTTAAATTACAGTGAATATTAGCAAGCTTAATCAATGATGGTAATGGATTTAAATTACAGTGAATATTAGCAAGCTTAATCAATGATGGTAATGGATTTAAATTACAGTGAATATTAGCAAGCTTAATCAATGATGGCAATGGATTTAAATTACAGTGAATATTAGCAAGCTTAATCAATGATGGCAATGGATTTAAATTACAGTAAATATTAGCAAGCTTAATCAATGATGGCAATGGATTTAAATTACAGTAAATATTAGCAAGCTTAATCAATGATGGCAATGGATTTAAATTACAGTAAATATTAGCAAGCTTAATCAATGATGGTAATGGATTTAAATGATAAAAGAAATGTGTTCAGTGTAAATAAACATTGCCAGTACAAATGCAATGGAACTGAAATTAGTCTCTTCAGTAGTTTGGGGTTGGCTACTGTGTAGTTTAATAATGAGAATTAATCAATCCATGGTTGGCAACCAAACACCTTCTTTTGTAGCAGCCGCTGTAATTTTGTACAAGTTTAAGAGATACAAACATTTGTGCTGCTTTAAATGAGCTTCCGGTTTAAAATGTCATTTTACTGAAATAGACTGAATTGTTATGACTAACCCAGGCAAAAAACAAATCAGTCAAATAAGAAATCTAAATGAATCTGAATTACCATGCTAGTGTGATTTGATTTAAGATCATTTTAAAAAGTTTTTAATGCCATTAACAATTTCATTTTTCATTTCATTAACAAATCATTTTTAATTTTAAAAATGAGGAACTTGTGTTTCAAGAGATTTTAGCTAATGTTCTATAAAGCTTGTCCAACACTTGCTACAAAAGAATGCACTTCTGTGCAGAATATGGATTGGTCAGTTGGTACACAGTTAAGTCACCAGTGTTCTGTTAACTTTTACAAGTTAACAGAGTCACATTTGATTTATGAAGATCATTTTCTAAATTAAATATGAATTAATTAATCACAAGTGATTTCATATGTCCCATTGGGATGCTTCAGGGATGAAGACACAGCAAAATTTACCTTTATTCCGGGAAGTCCAGGCAGCCCTGGAAGTCCTGGCTCTCCCTACACAGGAAAAGTGCAACAAATTACAGCCAAACCAAGCCAAGCCTCCAGTCCTGGCCTTGAGCCTGGAAAACCAGCTCAACCACTAAAGGTTCCCTCACTGTCCACTACATCACTAGATCAGTCCTCAGTCTTTGACCAACACGACAATCATCAGTACTCTGTTGTGAAAGCTAAGTAGCACAAGGCGTCTACAGATGTTACAGCTGGGTGCTTTCCATGGAAATATATGCTCATTTTGTGGAACAATTGGTAATTGTGTCAACCACACACTGAAGTATGTTTAGCATGCATGTCAAGTTATGAAGAAAGGTTTAATATGTGGATGTTAGGCCATGTTTCTGATTCATTCTTATCTCTGAATGAACTGTTATGGTTCTCATTAGAACGCAGATATATGATTATTGCACTGGAAAATGCTCAGTAAATCATGAGTAAATGAGGAAGAAAGGTTGAATTCTCATAAGCATTAACATTTCATGTCAAAGAAAACTTTTATTGTTAGTTAGGCATTCGTGCTCTATTGAAATTAATATGCATATGGAATGTGAGTAGGAACATTTTTCAAATGACCACGTTAAATATATCTCTGACCACAGTTTGAGCGTTGCACATTTCCACTGCATTTCTTTAAAGGACTGAAAATATGATGACGTTTTTCACAGAAATAGCTACTCTCCTGAGCCTTGCTGAACTTCGCTCATATGTATAATTCAGTGAAGATTAACAGTCATTTAATGGGCAGTTGGAACAAGTTATAAAGTGCAGTGTGAAACAACATAAATATGTCTTTGGTCTTTGTTTTGGACAGGGCAAAGTGTTTCACTGTGGTGGTAGAGAATACAAAAATCACCTTCTGCCTCAATTCATTAAAGGGGTGTGAGTGCCATCTTTACAGTGACTTTCAACAGCATCTTAGACTCTGAATGCTGCACTGAGTGAGGATGTGTTAACATGAAAAAAGGTGTTTGAACTCTGCAACTCCAGAACAAGTTAAAGTTCTAATTTGTTCAAATTTTTTTCTCCTCAGATTTATTTTATTTTCTATACCAAAAATAATTTAAATTAATTTTTTAGTTACAATCAACCAAACTGTGTAGAACACCTCATCATCTCTTAGAATTAAACAGGTTGTTTCTGCACTTTTAAAACTAATATAGGAAAATGATCTGTCCTGACCTGCTGCCCTGTATTGTGTCTCATTTAAAAAGCACCCCATATAGCTTCAGCATGCATGGGGATAGACTGATACACATGAATTTGTTATTGTGATGCTTTTTGTGATGTTATTGTGTTGACACCTAACAATTAAACAGACCATTTTAAGAACATAGTTCCCTTGAATGTTCTGTATAGATAGAAAAATGAAAGGTATGTTTTGAAACTGTAAATGTAAAACTTATTTTCTTTACATGTTTTGAGACATATTCCATGATTAAATCACAGTGCCAAGTCTAGGATTTTCTCATAGTATAAATACTGTCTCTTTAAGACATTTACTTAGAAGTGTATTATAAATTGCTAGTGTGAGGGACACATTTTTGTCTGTAGACTAAAAAGCATGTATCTTGCTCTAGATAAGAGTGTCTTCCTAATGCTGTAAATGTAAATGTAATGTAAATGTATTGGTTATGACTGTAGCTTTACCTTTTGGCCACCTCGGCCTGGCTCACCCGGTTCACCCTGTATTAACATTGAATTCATAAGACTAATTGTAAGAATAATTAGAACAGAATAGAACAGATTCAACTTTATTGTCATTGTGCAGTATACAAAGTCAACAAAATGCAGTCAATATCTAACAAGAAGTGCAATAAAATATTATAATAAGGTAAGACTACAAACCACAAGACAAATAATAGTAATAACAATAATACAGGTGAATTTAAATGAATATATGAATAATTTCAGAAATTTTTTTTTTTTTTACCTTTATTCCAGCAGCAGAAGACCCTGCATCCCCCTGTGGAATACAATCACAATTTTGAATTTGTATACCAAAAATAGGCATGAGTGAGATCTCTGTGTAGTATTTCCTTGCTTTCCTTTTCATAAGATTTACGTATAATTGATTATAAGTGAAGGAATACCCCAAAATTGAGCTTAAAAAATGCAAGCCTTGATTAGTAGGAATAAGGCCAGAAGAATATGCTCTTATTTTAAAGCTATAAATCTACTTTTGGCTAGAAAAGAATTTCAACTGAAAAGGCCTGCAAGGCAGCAAGATTTATTGCATAAACATATCTGGTTTTGTGACCACTCAAAAAAAGAAAAAAAAGTTTAAAGTAACATTATATAAAAATGTTTCTGGTATCTGGTCTGCTGAAGCACTGCCACACTGCAAAGCATCTGTGTCCAGTTAAGCGTATGCATTTCAAAATCAGGCAGATCACTGACATCCAGAGCAATGTGTATTTTGATTGCTGAGTTCAATTAGCATGAGTGAGCTGGCACGGTTGAAGCACAGGTGCAAAAGGAAATCTATCATTGTCCTGCTCACAGTAGCTGCTCTGTCCAAATGAGATATTATCTGAGAAAGCACTGCAAACATCAAAGCATGAACAAACATTATTCATAATTAAAAGGCTTATTCTAATGCTCAGAGCCATCACATTATTTAAAAAACAAAATGTACAGCAAAGAAAAAAATATTGTTTTATACTTTCTAATGGTTTCTAGGAGGCGTAGGCTATTACATGGTGAGAAGTGAAGGTGCTTTTCAAGAATGTGCAGGTGGTCAAGAGGACAGAGGAGCGAGTGTTTTATAAAATATTATATAAAAAGTTGTTTCTTTCTTCTGTAATGTTACCATTTCAAAGATATCAGATGTTGCTGCAGTGGTGAAATACCAAACTGAGACCTCGTCCAGTGAAATATTATAAACTAGTTAGAAAAAAAGCTAATTCATTTGACAGTAGCTGTTGTCCAGTTCCATTAGATCTTGATATGTTTGGATTTTGTGTTGCTGTGCTGTCTAACAGATCATGTTAGAACACAGTTGGGCATGGTACATACAGTACTCAGCTAACTGGTGCAATGCTGGGTTTTAGAACAACAGTATATTTAATACTGGCATATGCCAGTGAAGGAAAAAAGTGAAATGAAAATCATTATATAGTGTACCTTTAATGGGGCTGACTTTCCCCAGAACCATTGTTGTCCTTAAGCTCACTTATAGTCAATTTTGCCTCTCCTTGTCATACCTGAGCCATTACATTTAGATATAATTTTTGGGAAACTGGGCACTAGAGGTATGTAAAAACTTTGTCTCTTCTCTTTTATTGTGTCTTTCCACATTAAGATGCAAAAAGTCTTTTGCTTTCCTAACCTCTGCTGTTGTTAATAAAGCCTGATATTTTAGCATGTAAATATGTGCATCTTTACAGATATAACTCATGCCACTTTAAACTTGAAGGTTCCTGCCCCAGTAGTCTAATTTAGTCTCCAGTAGTCTACATTACTTTGTTTCAAATGTGGTATAGTTTTGATGTAGCAAATTGCATAGTCATGTAGAAACTTCTGTGACATTGAGGCATGTGGCAGAATATTGTTGTAGTACATGAATATTGACATTGTGACAAATATCCACATATGAGGGTCCAAAGGAAACAAGGCAATTCCAGGACAATATAGGAAATATATGGTGTGGCTAATGCGGAGACAGAAAGCATATGGGGATGGAAATAATAAAACCATTTAAGTGAAAATATTAATAATATTTCTTATTAACAATACAGATCAAAGATGCCAGTGACATTGTTTACTATGAGGAAGATCTTGCCCCAAAAAGTTTGCTTCTTTTGTACTTACTGTAATGCCTTCATTGATTTAATAGCAGAATTATCTCTTAAATTGTTTTCAAGATGATTTAGTTATTAAAAATTATTTAAGTAGGGCAAAAAAAATGATGACAACCACTGATTCTGCAAGTTGTCCCACTTAGAAAGAGAGGTCTGTAATGTTCATCATACGTTCACTTCAACTGTGAGAAACAAAATGTGAAAAAATAAACAGGAAATGAAAATGAAGGTTATTGATCCCCACAATGCAGGTGAAAGCTACAAGAAGATAGCAAAGCCTTGTGAGCTTGCAGTTTTCACAGTAAGAAATGTAATTAAGACATGGCAGTTCAGGAGAACTGTGGAGGTCAAGATAAAATCTGGAAGACCAAGAAAACGCTTGGAAAAAACTGCTAGTATGCTGGTCAGAAAGATAAGTCAAAAGCCCCATTTGACTGCAAGATTTAGAATTAAAAGTGGTGGAACACTTATCTTCATGGAAGAGTAAGCTGAAAAAAACCCATCATAAAACCCAATCATAAAATTAAACATCAGAAGTATGCAACAAAACATCTACTGATGCATTTTGAAAACAAGTGCTGTGGATTGATGAAGTTAAAATAGAACACTCTGGCCACAATCAGCAAAGGCATATTTGAAGAAAAAACAAGCAACATTTCATGAAAAGATTACCTTGTCAACCATTAAACATGGGGGTGGATCAATCACGCTTTGGGGTTGCATTGCAGTCAGTGGCACAGGAAACATTGTACATGTGGAGGAAAGAATGGATTCCACAAAATACCAGCAAATTCTGGAAGCAAACTTTACACCATCTGTAAAAAAGCTGAAGCTGAAAAGAGGATGAGCTTCTACAACAGGACAATGATCCTAAACATACCTCAAAATCCACCATGGACAAGACCTCAAAAGACACAAGCTGAAGGTTTTGGAATGGCCATCACAGTCCCCTGATTTAAACATCATTGAAAATTTCTGGGTAGATCTTAAAAGAGCTGTGCATGAAAGACGACCAAAGAATATTACAGAACTAGAACCTTTTGTAAGGAAGAAAGGGAGAAAATCCCAAGTACAAAAACTGAAAGACTTTTAGCTCTAAAAAGCGTTTGCAAGTTGTGATATTTACCAGAGGAGGTGTTACTAAGTACTGATTATGTAGGGTGCCCAAACTTTTGCACCATGCCATAATGATGTTTTTATTTTTTATTGCTTAATTTATGGCATAAAAAGTAACTTAGCATCTATGTTTTTGAAAATATTGTATATTTTTTCCTGTGTCCTAGAGAGACCATCAAAATCTGTTATTCATCAAGGAGTCCAAACCTTTGCATAAGACTGTATAAATAAAATAGTAAAATAAATACAATAACATCTTTCTCAATGTGAAACTTTTTGGCACAAAAGTTGACCAGCACAGACCAGCTGGAAAAGGCAGGAGCCAATCACATTAGTGATGTTAATTCAAAGACAGAAGTTCTCCTTTTAGGACCAAAAGCTGCTAGAGATAAACTGACAGACCTAATGTTAAACTTGGCTGATT
>JBBIGC010000013.1:13789775-13826125 GCA_037576955.1 Lepidarchus adonis | reverse complement strand
CGGACCGGACCTTGTGAAGCTGCTTTGTGACAACTTCTGTTGTAAAAAGCGCTATATAAATAAAACTGAATTGAATTACACACATTGTGTCTCCACCAATCACATTGGCGATGTATTTTGGGCCCTTGGGTAGAGAGGGCTGGTTAACCCTTTGTGTACTAAAACACAATAGGTGCTACTAGACTGAGATAATCATTGACTTCTTTTGCAAGTGTTTTAAATGTCTTGAATGCAGTCTTTTCACAGATTTTCCTTTTATATTAGGTTTACATTACGTTTACCAAACTCTTAATTCCTTTAAGATACTGCAAAAAGCCTGGCTAGGTTTGAAAAGCCTTGTTACCTATCACTCTACTGAAACAGAACGTCCCTATATAAAAAGCAAACATCTGAACCTGTTGCTGCCTATAAACACACATGCCTCGCCTCTGCAGCAGTCCGATGTTTAAACACCCTGGAGGGGAGCGGCAGGCATTTTTAGTGGGGTGTATCATTTCTTTAGTGGAACAACAGAAATAAAATGTGTGGCCAATAAGGATAATTGAGAGAGGGTTTGGGGCTGCCTAGGGATGCGATGTGCGAAGGGGAACGGAGCGTAGGGCAGCAGATGATTAGCCCTGGTGGGAAAATGTAGGAGAGAGAAAGCGGTAAAGCTGGGCCTTTTGCCTGCTGCTGAATTTGCGGTTCAACTTCACATGCGCTCTGTGCTCAGAAGTTGCTGAGGAATGCTTGCCCTGGCTTTTATGGGAGTCATTTATGGAAGCACACAAGGCATACTTAATTGACGCATTTTTTAGTTAGCCATAAACAGTAACAGCTGGATATCAGTCAGCATACCATCCTGTTTATCCAGAGCACCTTCTTATTTTGTCATTTACATTTAAAATCAGTAACGTTTTATGTGACTAACCTAATATACAGTGGTTGGTGGATATTTGATGCTGAAATGAATAAATAACACGTAATTAAAAAAAAAAGCTAATTTTACTGGAACCCCTTTGTTTATGCACTCTTTTTGTTATTTTGAAAGGCAAAAAAAATCACCATGCTCTAAGACAATCCTTGTCTCGTTTTTTTTTTAACTTTATAGAGCAGTATAAATTTTAAACACCATACATCAAAGTGCATTCTGTTGCACACCTGTTGATTTTTGGCTTAGATTTACATCAGTAACTATTCATCTCATCTGGACTTAATTGAACTGTGCCTCCTGATTGTCTAATGGAAACTTCATCTATGAAAAGGCCATCAGAGTTCTAATAAAAGATGCTCTGATGGCATTCAAAAACAGTTACATCCATTGCTGTGTTGTCCAAAAACAGCATGCTATAGAGTGGACAGGAAATTCTAATGTAATTTCTACATCAATATGCATGACACTACAGTCCAACTTGACTAGAACATTGAAATGCATGGATACTGCATGGATACTTTAGGTTTACTCGCTTAAAAGTAATACTTGTTGGCAGGGCAGGTACAAATTAACTAATTGCAAAGAAGCTCCGCAGTGGCTTTCAATAAGCGATTACTTTAAAAAAAAAGTTACTTGTTGTAGTCAGGCAAGATTATAAAGTCTGAGAAGTTACTGACAGGAAGAGAGAAAGAAAATGCATACCTGACACAATTTACAAACGCTTCAACTTTAGCTTCATTTCAGAAATGCAAAACAGCACCAAAAGCACTGGCTAACGGCAAATAGAAAAGGTCTTCATGTTCTGAAAGAAGTTAACTTTAGTAGAGACAACCTCAGCACAAATTCACAAAATGAATATAAAATAATACTGCCTTAATACAGTTTGTATAACAATTAGCTTAAAATATATTCAAAATGCAAAGAGGCGTGACTTTCAGGCATTAATCCTCAAATACATTTTATGTTCAAAGTAGGGAGACATTTCCACCAGTATCCATTAAGCTACTTTAAGTTGCCCCTGTTGCTGGCGTAGATGTTCAACTACACAAACACAGCTTGTATAATATCTATGCAAAGGCAATGCCTATAAAATAGGACGAAGCCACAAAGGAACTATAGGGGTTCAAAGTGTCCCAGAAATGAGCCCCTCTAACTCATTTCAAAAGCATTGAATGTGTGTTTAGTGTTTATATACTGCTCAAAAAAAGGGAACACAAAAATAAGACATCCTAGATCTGAATGAATTAAATATCCTTATTAAATACTTTGTTCTTTACATACTTGAATGTGCTGACAACAAAATCACAGAAATATTATCAATGGAAATCAAATTTATCAACCCATAGAGGTCTGGATTTGGAGTCACACTCAAAATTAAAGTGGAAGAACACACCACATGCTGATCCAACTTTGAGGTAATGTCCTTAAAACAAGTCAAAATGGCCTCCTCCATGTACTGGCCTGTCTCCTGGTAGCGCCTCCATGCTCTAGACACTACATTAACAGCCACAGCAAACCTTCTTGTCACAGCTCGCACTGATATGCCATCCTGGATGAGCTGCACTACCTGAGCCACTTGTGTGGGTTGTAGACTTTGTCTCATGATACCACTAGAGTGAAAGCACTGCCAGCATTCAAAAGTGACCAAAACATCAGCCAGAAAGCAGAGGAACTGAGAAGTGGTCTGTGGTCTCCACCTGCAGAATTGTGGATGTGTTGCTAATTTACTATAATTTCCACTTGTTGTCTGTTCCATTTGCAGAACAGCATGTGAAATTGATTGTCAATCAGTATTGCTTCCTAAGTGGACAGTTCAATTTCACAGAAGTGTGATTGACTTGGAGTTACATTGTGTTGTGTAAGTGTTTCCTTTATTTTTTTGAGCAGTGTATAATAGGTTTAAATTTTACATTCAGAGTTCTCAAATTTTACATGTAGGAACTTTTCCTCAATTTTAATGTTTTTGTTTGCATGTTTCAGATGTATTCTTCCTCCATATGTACACATTTTAATCTGGCATGCTGAGGTTCAGTTAGATATAGACAGTGCCAGTTAAAGGACAATGCATAGGACTACATATTGTAGCGGTGCATCTGTCGGCATTGGCTGTTTGGGCAGGTGCATCATGGGAAATGTGAATGTGAGCTTAATGCCCTTGTTTGCATGTTCTGTGTGTTTTTAGGGAGCAAGAGAGATGGTGTTCCACAGAGCATCTGTTGTTGTGTGTTTGTGTGCTTGTGCGAGTGGGTTGGCGATGAGCGTGCAGATCCACCAACGGCTTGAAGAGTGTGGAGGTTATTGACTTGGGTGGATCTGCTGCTCATCGCCATCTCACTTGGTTATGCTCGTGTGCATCCTAGCCATTTGGGGATGCACAGGTATTCAAAGGCTTTTTTAAAGGCTGGTGCAGAGCAAAAATAAGTCCCGCCCAGTTTCTGGCTGGAGTCAACTACGCATATCGTGTCAAGTGTGGTCATTAGTGACTCTCTCTCTCTGAGAAACCGCTACAATATATTAAAACATTTACATTTAGCATGCCTGCTACATTAACATAACCCTGCCATATAAATGGCAGATGTTATTTGCTGTCATGAATTTATGTCTATTTATATAAAAACATTGTCATGTTATCAGTACTAGTCAGTTCAGTCAGTTCAGTGAGGTGGGTTTAAGCTAAATTCTGACTCAAATGTAGCTTTGTCAAGTACAGTATTCAAGTACAGACCAAACCACAGCTGGATGCAAAACTATAACTTAAGTGTCAATTAAAGAAGCATTTTGTTTCATTTTCCTCTTGAGCTATGTAGGCGCCAGGTAAAATAACCAGCTCACTACAGTGTCTCATACGCCTGGCCATATATAATCAAATGAGTGAGGTGACTAATTTTTGCCATAAGACATAAGCTACAGCAGTGATGAGTGTTACTTACAGACAAAATTATGGCCACAGTTAAGCTATGCCACTTTGGTGCCTCTGCAGTTTAAAACAGTGCCAGTTTGACTCTAATGATTGCTGTAAGCAGAACATAAGAGACTGGAGCTGCAGAAGTTCTCAGTGGTGCAGAGGCGTACAAGGCACTGCCAACAGCTGCTGCCAGATGACTGGGGTAGACTTTGACCTCAAGATTGTGAGGCACTGCCTGGAGACTTTGCCAATGGCCAAACCTCCACCCCTCAGGAACCTTCTCGTAACCCAATTAGAGAGTTCACTTGTGCACCATTCTGACCAAAACAAGGTTTTTCCACCTCAGAAATGGCAGTGTTTTACTAGAGTTGGCTCTGTTTTGTAAGTCACAGCTAATTTCACACCCAGTTAAATATTTACACATTGCCCTGAAAAGTAATTGCTTTAAGTACCAAAAACATGCATCTTCATTAAGATGAGATGCTTTCATGCTGTTCAGCAATCAGGAAAAAAGTGTCAGGTTTTATCAGAGAAATGAGAAGAAAGCCTTCCTCTAGATCACCATCATATAGAGAATGCTTGATACTCTCAGAATCATTGTGTCGATGAAGTTTCCAGTTTGGATATCGCTTCAGCTTTTTGCACTCAATTCAAACAAATGTTCCAAATGTAATGACATTTTTCAGTTACACCCACTTGTAGTCATTTCAGACATCAAATCTCAAACACAGGCTCAGACAAACAATTTGTGTTTTGCATTCTGTTAACTTAATACTTTAGGTTAGAAAAAATGTTAGGCAGCTTGGGACTTTTCAAATTAAAACACCAGTTTTACAATACACCCCTACCGTAGATTTGGAATGATTCTACAAAACAACCGAACACGCTGTCATAACTCTGGGTCACTGGGTTTACCTTGCCGTCACAGTGTTACCTTTATAAGCCAGACTGCATTCTTTTTGTTTGAGTCTATAAGCCTCAGCATCTCCATGATTCATGATTCTTGGGCTAAGAGAAACTTTATGCCTTGAAACTTCACAATGGGCTACTTACAAAGCTTGCAAATGTCAGGCTCTGTTCCCAAAAATAACTGAGTGCTTTTTAACCATATATACTGAACCTAGACTTTATGCATCAATGCATTATAATCAAACTTACAATAGCTATGCTAATGAATTTAAGCCCCATATACCACATAATGACAACCTTGCATCTGAGAACAAGGTGTTTAAGTGACAAACACCAAGAACAGGGCAGGGAAGCAGTGTTCTCGAAGACTTTCCCTCTTGTAGGCATATTTACTTAATAGATGAATAATGATGAATAATAACATAATACGCAAAGCTTTAGAATATGGACCCTTCTGCACTGACACGCACACACACACACACCCACACGCACGCACGCACGCACGCACGCACGCACGCACAAACACACACACACTTTCTAGATATAAGAGTATGAAAGAAACTTTTGCATGTCTGGTGAGAAAAGCTATAAGGCATTTAATTTCTCATACCTTATTTCTCTCTCTTTTTTTTTTTTTTACATATTTTTCCCCTTTGGTTAAACTGCTTTATTACACAAAGGTAAACAAGATCAAAGTGTTTCTCAAGCAACAAAATTTTTATCATGCCCCATTATCTTTTTGGGCCATTTTCCATGCATTTTCCAGCATCTGTTTCCTACAACGCTTCTCACACTTGGTCACAGCATTCAGACTAAGAATGCTCATAAAGTTAAAAGTTTCAGAATGGCTGTATAACGAATCAGTAGAGACACACTGAAGACATAGTTTAATAGCCAGCAAATAAAAGCCTCACCAGCTACTTAATGCAGTGTGAAAAACATAACAACAAAAATCTTACATTACATTTTTAAAGATAATATTTGAAATGTTTTTATGTATTTATTTGTATCTTACAAATTTACAAATTTTCAGTAAGGTCAAACAGCCAATGCTAATACTTGACAAGAACATATAGGCAAGAAAGAGTAATCAGTTGTTATTATTATTATTATTATAATTGCTTCAGAAAGTAAATTTAACTTTCAGCTCTATTTCAGTGCAATTTCAAAATTCATCAGCCTAAATTGTTCAGCCTAAGGTGTTGTGTTAGGCTAGTGCCCATTTGATAGTGACTGTTTGTCATTGTGGAAACACCATCACACACAGTGCACCACAACAAAATGTGACCTCTGCATTTAATCCATCACATGTGCACACGTTGAGCAGCGGGCACCTATCAACTGCACCCAGGTTGTCACCACCAAGTTGACAGCAAGTTAAGAAAGCAACGATGCAGCAGTCTCCTGCAGGACTTGAACCTGCAATCTTCTGATCCCAGGGGCTAAGTCCTATTCACTAGGCCACCACTGCCCCATATGCCTTATTTGCAGTACAAGGTGAGAAGGCGATGATGCAGCAGGTCTTTAAGGACACATTTGCCAGCATCAATGAGCTAAGACGCTATTAAGTAATAAGATAATAAGCTCACTGAGCAGGGTTTTAAACCAATCATTTTCTAAAAGTCCTACATTAAGTATTTAAAAAAAAGGTATTTAAGGGTAAAGGCTCAGGCAGGCAAAGTGATGTAGGTGGAGCAGCAGGAACTGTAAGCAAGCTCGACATGAGGAAACCATCCCAGTTGGCTTCCTCTGAATCGAACAACAGTTAACTTTTGTGGTTGTGAAGTGTAATGAATTAAAGATTTTGCTTAGAAAACTAGAGGAGCACGTTTCCTGTAGGCTGATGACTGATTTACATATTTATTTAGGATTTTTTAATACAAAACATGGATGAGCACTAGCTGTGCTATCTATGCAGTTTCCATGGTTACTGCACCAGAAATGCTAGCGGATTTGGTTTGTGAACGCTAAAGTTCTGACCTTTCATATGGGAGGAGGAAACAATTTGATGCTTGCCATATAAAAGCCCTAGATTGCTTTGGATTACTTTGTTTCAGAATGAAAACAGTTACATTTGCATTCATTCTTTCTACTATTTGTGTTCATTAAGTAACATCAATTTGTGTTCACAAGTCACACAAAATGTCATGTGATCATGCATGAAAAACTCACTATTTAGCCTTTATTTGCTAAGTAGATAATCAGTAGAATAAAAATCAGTAATCACAGATTTTCCTACACAAATCCAAGTTTAAATACAGAAAATTAAATGGTATAGTATATATTTTTTTATTTTATTGCTCCAGATTATATTTTAAAACATAATTGTCCATTTGTTGTTGGAGAGAGTTGATGAGAGCATGATAAAAATGAAACTGAAGGTTTTTCAGCAGTGTCTTTCATATGCCACTGCTCTGGTCTAAGAAGGAGTTGTTTTAACTTCACACATGAAAGTCATCAAAGTGGACTTACCTTCTCACCATTGTCACCTTTCTGGCCCTCTTCTCCTATGTCACCCTATGAGGAAACACACGGTTCACAACATTAAAACACATTGTGTATTGAATGTTCAAACTCAACAGCTGCTGAGCCTCCATGCTTGGTCAGAGAACATTTGTGCTGTTTGACAGCATTTATGGCACCATTCATAACAGGACAACATAACAGTTTTTGTCCGTAGTTATTTGCAGTGCCAAACTGCTGGCAGCAGCCTACACTTTGCTCCTGCTCCATAAAACTGGAACCCCTGACATTCAGACAATAAGCAGACAGCAATTACTTTGTGAGAGCTTCATTATTTACAGCATACATTTGCTACTTAACAAACTGTTGAGTGAGTTTCTGCATTTTTGCTTTACAATATAAAATATACGAGAAATATGTAGGTTCTTCAAGAAGTGTTGAGGTAAAAGCTGATGAAATAGTATGTATAGGTTTGGTGTTACTGTAGCTTCATTATGACACAGCACATTGATAGTTACAGGTAAATGATTCCATAATTGTACTGCAGGAGAAAAGTGTACTGCTACCCACCTGTCTGTTCACCATCTAAATCCTTAGTGCTGAAGCAGTGTGTTGGCCAGAGATGCAATCTTGGATGTATCGGTACTTAGGCGGCCTTTTCTGCTGCTGTAACCAACTGTGCCACCGCACTAGTTGAGATGACTCATAGAATCTCTTCCTACCTCTTGAGCGCCATTGTCCATTTTCTCTTTTTAACAGACTAATTGAACCATTAGTCTGTAAGTAGCATGTGTTCCTCTATAGTCTGATCCCCCCTAAGTGAAAAGTGTACCTTTTTGCCAGCTTATTAGGTACATCTACTTTGTACTTATATACAGCTAGTAAAATAAGTATAGAACATGACAATTTTTTAAGCAAATATATTTCTAAAGATGCTATTGACATGAAAAAGACACTTACTGAAATGTATTTAATATCTTGTACAAAAGCCTTTGTTAGTGATGAGAGCTTCAAGACGCCTCCTTTATGGAGAAACTAGTCGCTGCATTTCTCATGTGTGAGTTTTGCCGATTCCTCCACACAAACAGTCTTCAAATCCTGACGGTTCTGCTGCCCCTGTCTATGAACTCTGAGCTTTAGTTCTTTACACAGATTTTCTGTAGAATTCAGGTCAGGTGATTGGTTGTGCCATTCTAGCAGCTTTACTTTCTTTCTCTGAATCCAGTTGAGTGTTTCCTTGGTTGTGCGTTTGGAATCATTGTTTTATATGGCAGCAGACTTGATACATTTTTCCATTCATCCATCCTTCAATTATAAAAAGTGCACCAGTGCTATATGCTGTGTTTTTGGGGTGATATTCAGTGCAAAGGTCTCATCTGACCAGACTATTTTCTTTCTAGTATTTCACAGGCTTGTCTAAATGTTGGTCAGCAAACTTGAAACATGCTTAAACATGTTTTTTTTTCAGCAACAGAGTCTTGCATGGTGAGTGTGCATACAGGCCATAGGAGTGTGCATTACTTATTGTTTTCTTTGAAACAATTACAGCTGCTAATTCCAGGTCTTTCTGAAGCTCTCCACAAGTGATCCTTGGTTCTTGGACAACTCTTCTGATAATTCTTTTCGCTCCTCTGTCTGAAATCTTGAGGGGAGAACCTGGTCATGGTCAGTTTATGATGAAATTATGTTCTTCCCACTTCCGGATTATGGCCCCAACAGTGCTCACTGGAACCTTCAGTAGTTTAGATATTCTTCTGTAACCAGTGCCATCAGTATGTTTTGCAACAATAAGATTGTGAAGGTCTTGAGGGAGCTCTTTGGTTTTACGCATCATGAGATGTTTCCTGTGTGACACCTTGGTAAAGAAACCCTTTTGTATAGCCATCAGTTGGGACTGAAGCAGCTAATATTAATTTGCACTGAGTGGCCGGATTGCTTTGTAATTGCTGATAGATTTCTGCTGATGTAATTACTTTTTATGTCTTTTTGCACCTTCCTTTCTTCACTTGTTCAATACTTTTTTCCCTGTGTCATTCCATTTTATTGCACTTAATGTATGGACATTCATGGTTTGATTTCTTTGCATGTGTGGATTGGATGGGTTGTGCCGGCATCTGGTGAGAATTTTATATCAATAGCACCTTTAGAAAAAAAAACATTTACAAAATTGGTGATGTGTTCAATAGTTATTTTACCCACTGTACATCTAATCAGGAACACATACCTTCATATATTTACAAGTACAGGCTGTAGTTTGTCTTATATAAATTATGTCACATCGTTTTCCATGTGCAATTTGTTATTTTTTCTATTTTTTCTTCAATGGGAGGTTTTTGACTGCAGTAAGAAATGTGTGTAAAACCAGACATCACTACTTCATGTGCCTTATACATTTTTACCAGTGCAATATATATCTGCATGCCTCTACCATGTCAATGTCAATATGCTGGTAACAGTTTACTAGAGCTGTCAGCTGGACCTATTTCAATTATTTTTCCCTTGTTTGTCTGGCAAATATTTAAATATATGCAAAGCAAAGACCTGTGTGTGCTTCTTTCAAGACAAGTGCTATTAAATGTTTTTTTCTCTTGGTATTTGACATAAAAAACACAGCTTTTCAAGTAGGATAAACAAGTAGGATACATAATGACAATAAACCATTTTTTAATGCCTTTCATGTCAGAATAAATCTGTAAGCCTGAAGGCTTCGATTTTAAAACACATTTCTGTTTAAAAGTAATTAATAATTACAAGCTTAATGATTACAAGCTATAGTCTATTACCCAAATAATGCTGGTTAATATTCTCTCAGTTCTGCTGCTGTCAGTAATCTACAGGGTAGGTTTTTCTGATGAAATCTCACTTTCATAGGTTACAGGAGTGGTATAGAAAGTAATACCACTGGACTCCATGCACCATACTTAAGCATGATCCACTGCTATGGTAACCACACTGTGCCACACCAAAAAGAGTCTTTTTTTAAAGCTAACACCGTTTGTCTGTAGCAAAATTTAATTGTAATTTGTTTTGAAAAAATGTCAATGTAAAATGTAGCTAATAAACAATTAATAAATAAAGTAATACAAAAATTGTATCAAATCAGGGTTGATTATCCTAGCAATACTGGCTATATCCAAAAGTGACTATTATTCACCTTTATCTCACTATACATACAGTTTTATAAGTTCAATTGTATGTGTTTGGTATAATGATTTTTTGCACTGGTCAGAAAACATCACTTCTGCACTTGTTGTCTAATTAATAGATCTTATTCATTATTTAAATAATTTAGTCTTAAACCATATTCTGATATAGTGTGATAAAAGAACAGACCGGCTGTTAAAAAAAGTCAGTCATCTACCCATAAGAACAGATGCAAAAATAAAATTTTACCTTTTCACCTGGATCTCCTCTTTCACCCTGTTGGAAAAGAAAACTTCACGTTAAATGTTCAAAGGTCAGGGAGTGCTTAACCAATGGAAATAAAAGATTAGATCATATCTGGGATTCAGTTTGTATAAGAAATAAAGCTAATGTTACAGCTACTCCTTCTACAGATGACCTCAGAACTAAGGAACAGCCAGTTCCTTAGTGCCTTAGTTTTAAATAAACATCTGGACACCAAGGGTAGTGTACAGTGCATTGAGGCAAGGCAGAACACAATATTTGAAATGAGACACATTTCACTGATGAACAAAACCAAAACATTTTGAACTGAGACTGATGACAATCAATGTTCTTGCAGTTTCTGAAATGACGAGATGACTCCAGTAGATGAATTTTCATAATCTCTGATGGTTTGATGCTCTAAAAGACGGTACATGTGGAAAATGATGTCACTTAATATTCATGCCTAAGCAAAATTATTATTTTTCTGAGATATGGAATGGATCTCCTAATTGGAGATAAACTGTGCACATGACATTTCAAAACCAAATTGTGCACAAACCTTGACACCAGGGATTCCATCTAATCCTGGCATACCCACCTCCCCCTACAAACAGCAGAACACACAAGTGGCTGATTCAATTACCCCACACAGGGAGTCATGAACCATCAGAAGGAGGGCTTTACATAAAACAATAGCCTGAATATTGGGCATTGCCCTTCAATTCTACTTTCTACGTTTGCTACACTTACCATTTAATAATAATTTTTAGCTTCTTAAATAACATTTAAATTTACAGTATTATTTTAAAAACACTGTTCTTTTAACTGAGTGTACAAAATATTTGAAATAATACTTAAAGGCTTTTTATTAATTAGAGATTTTCCTTCAACCATGCATTCAAGCAGAGCTGGACAATAAAATGGTATTTATATAATAATTCATGTTTAATCAGGTTTAGAGGAGTGCAGTGTGTAAAATGCAGAGTAATAAACATTTTCAATCATACATTTTGATAGTATTTTTTAAAATAATATTTAAAAAACTACAGATATTTTTTTTATCAGGTACAGGTACTGTATGAACTTATCATGTGCCAGAAAAAAACACATCATGACTTATCTAAAAATAAAAATCTGTTGAATATTGAAAGCCAAGAGTCACTTAATGAATTTGAAATATACTTAATGATTTTTAATATACAGGTAAATTGCAGCTTGTCTAAGACAAGCCTATGCTCATTTTATTTAAAAGCCACTACAAAGGGTTCTTTGAGTGATATCATAGAAGAACTATTCTAGTACCAGTTTAGTACTATTGTTGTAAATAAAAAGTGAAGAATCTAAATGTATAGAAAACCTTAATGGAAGTGTCATATCATGTAAAGGTTATTCAGCCATTTAAGGGTTCAACTAAGAACATTTACATTCAGAGCAGAGTCTCATGTAGACTTTACCTTTCTTATCTTTAATAAAATATAAAGTGTAAAGTGTAAAATAGACACTTAATACATTCTCAACAGCTTTGTAGGTGTGCTTTTGTTTAACGAACTAAACACACTTATTGCATGTAAACTGCCAATCAGCCATCAACATGTGTTTGTCATGCTAATTTCAGACTACCTTTCAGACAATGTAACTAAATATGTGTACTCGTTTACTAGTTTTTGCACTGTATTTGTCATTTAAATAGAAGAAATAATATACAGTGTCATTAGAATGCACACCATCAGAGATCTATTGCATAAGGCCTGGCATTCAACAGCCCTAACATAGGTATGAAATTAGGACTTTTAAAATTACTCCCAGCCAGAAATGATCGGCCCATGTTTCTTATTACCAATCAGGCTCCTTCCTTTTTCATATTTTAAAAATTACTGCGAATATTACAAAGCTGATGTGTGTCAGTGTTCATTCCTCCTTAAAATTCTGTGGTCACCAGATGGAAATGAGCAATGATGAAATAGCTTTGTCTAGAATACATTATGGTTCTGTTGAAAAGTACACTATAGTACACTATATGGCCAAAGGTATTTGGACAGCTCTCCTAATCAATGAGCTCAGGTATTTTTGTCAGGTGTCAGAAAAACACATAATGACTTATAACGTATCATAAAAATATCTTCCAATATGGTAATCTTGTATTTTCAGCTACTTGTATGTCCATGCCATGAATTACTTTGAGAGTGAATATTCTTAATGGTTTTAAAATGCAGTTAAACTGTAGCTAGTCAAAGTCCAGCAACTTAGTTACCTACACTCATTAAAAAATGTCCAACTAAGGGTTCTTTGAGCAATACCATAGAAGAACTAGTCTGTCATTTTGTGGAATTCCTGCCCTATTATATCTGCTCCAGTCAATTGTGGGGTGCTACTATTGTGAAATTGTCCAAGAGCAACAACATCTCTGACACAAAGCAGTGGATCAAAGGAGCATTGATTGCTGATAGTGTAAAAATGACATTAGCCAAAGATCACCATGCAACATTTTAAGTGTCAGCTGAAGTAGGAAACATGTTCACTGAAGTGATCTGATGAATTAATCTGGTTTTGGCAGATGTCAGTAGAATGCTACCAGGATGCATAATGCCAACAGTAAAGGAAGGATTATGGCTTGGGCTGTTTTTCAGGGTCTAGGCTATAATTCTAGTGAAAGGTAATGTTAATGCTACAACACACAAAGACAATTATATGTTTCTAACTTTGTGGCAACAATTTCCTGTGGCTTTTTCATGTTCCAGGATGGCTGTGCCCCTTTGCACAAAGTGAGATCATTTGATGAGCTTGGTGTAGAGAAACTCCAGTGGTCTGTGCAAGCCAACTATTGGATGAATTAGAGCATCATTTGCAAGCCAAACCTTCTTGTCCAACTACTGCCTGATCTTAGAAATGCTTTTTTGACTGAATGGGCATAAATTTCCACAGACACTCTCCAAAATCTTTTGTAAAGGCATTGCAGAAATATGGAAGCTGTTATAACCTAAAAGGGGGTCCCAACTGCTTGTTAATAATCATGGTTTTGAAATAGAATATGCAATAAGCTCATATAGGTGTGATGGTCAAATGCCATATAATTTTGGCCATACAGTGTAGCTTTGGCCTCATTGTATTCTTGTTATTTTGAAATAATTTTGTAGTATATTTAGATTCTTAAATAGTTTTAGTTGGATTTTTAGTTGGATGTTTTGACTAAATATGGTAAAAAATTATACAAAGGTTCTTAAAAGTTCTCTTAAATGTAAAAAAACAAATGCTAATTTGAAAGATTTGTCTTGTTGATAAGAATACATATAAGAATACAATCTATAATATGGTAAAGTGTAAGTTATAAGTTCTTTCAGTGATGCTTTGTCTTGGTCAGAGACATCTGACTTTATCATCATTCAGTACAAGAAAGTCTAACAAATTCAAGATATTGTAGCTTTAATCTACTGCAACAAACACACTTAAAATGGAGAACAATGCAGTGACCTTACAATAGAAATGCTCAAAACCGTAACCAATGCACACTAAAGCAATAGTTGCGCTTTGCTGTTACAGAGCAAACAATTAAGTACAGAGCTAAATCCTTAGCCAACTTTTTTATTTAACCAACAGTATGTATAGACAAACAGTTACAATATTTCAACAGATTTTTGAAAGGCAGAGTGAAATGCTATGTAAAGCAAAAAAAATCTGAAAGACACACTAAAGAATAGCTGAAACAATGATATAACCACCCCAGATTGACTTCTAGAATAACCACCAGGCTACATGACAGACTGGCATGTGTATGATGTATGTTGATGCTGTTATAGTTCAGCTTGTGAGCTGCAGCAATTCCTGACTTCAGCTTTAAAAATGATGCCTTTAAGCTTTTAGGAAAGGACACAATGGTATTGCATTTCACCATGTTCATGATACTCAGTCTAGGTTGATGAAATGGTCTCCAGTCTAAAGCTTTTTCTATAAAGTTTGTTCCAACACCGAAGGGGTTAGACAGGAAATCTTTTTAGCACCCATTAGGTACGGGTTGTTTTTGAAGCTTTAAGACAGAAGGCTGGTAAGCAGCAATAACAAATGCCATATGTTTTGCAGAGGGAGCTGATTTTCACTCTTTTTTTAAGTTTTACATTATTATATGACAAAAGCAATGAGTAGTCTTACCTTTAATCCATCAATACCTGGAATGCCAGGTGGCCCAATGGAACCCTAGGAGGAGAACATTCAGTTAAATTTTGAGCTTTATGTCTGGAAATGGCCTTGCTTTTCCATTTCATTTTCATTTGACTGGGATATGTAAACATCTCAGTTCTCATATACTAGTGCACAATTCAAGTATTTGGAATCCCTGTTTAAAACATGGTGGTCAAATGACAAGGCATATAACATCAAGACCTTACTTTCTGGGCAACAGATATTTTAACCATGCTACAAATACTGTGACTACTTAAAGCTGTGGCTAATTAAAATAATTTTTACATCAAAATCTAAATTTTAAATGAGTGCAATTTCACATTTCAAAAGCTGTAATTTTGATATTATTCTATATACAGCAGTAAGTAAATATATTTCTAAGACACAAATGCAAAGAAATCAAACCATAGATGTCCATACATTATGTGTAATGAAATGGAATGACACAGGGAAATATTTTGAGCACATGAAGAAAGGCAGGTGCAAAAAGGCCTGGAAATCAATCCTGCCAATCCTGCAAATTTATATCAGTTGGTTCCATTCCAATTCATGGCTATACAAAGGTCTCATTACTAAGGTGTCACACAGAAAACATCTCATGATTGGTAAAACTACCAAAGAGCTCTCTCAAGAACTTCACAACCTTATTGTTGCAAAACATACTGATGGCACTGTTGGGGGCATAGTCCGGAAGTAGGAAGAACATCATTTCAAAGTGACAAAGTGTTCCCCGCAAGATTTCAGACAGAGGAGTGAAAATAATTATCAGCAGAGTTGTCCAAGAGCTAAGGATCACTTGAGGAGAGCTTCAGAAAGACCTGGAATCAACAGCTACAATTGTTTTAAAGAAAACAATAAGTAATGCACTCAACAGCCATGACCTGTATGCACACTCACCATGCAAAACTCCATTGCTGAAGAAAAAACATGGTGAAATGTGTTTAAAGTTTGCTGACCAACATTTTGACAAGCCTGTGAAATACTGAGACAATATAGTCTGGTCAAATGAGACAAAAATTAAACTTTTTGGATGCCATAATACACACCATGTTTGGAGGTCAAAAAGCACTGAATATCACCCCAACAACACAGCATAAAACACTGGCGCGCTTTATATAATTGAAGGATGGACGAATGGAAAAAGTATACTGAGACATTCTTGAAAGAAATCTGCTAAAACAAGAGTGAACACAGCAAAGGAAACTTAATTGGTTTCAGAGAGAAAAAAAAATAGAATGGATCAGAAAATCACCTGACCTGAAACCTGAAGCTCAGATTTTATAGAAGGGGCCACAGAACTTTCAGGATTTGTGTGGAAGAATGGGCCAAAATCACACCTGAGCAATGCAGTGACTAGCTTCTCCACACAGAAATACATTGAAGCTCTCATCACCAACAAAGGCTTTTGTGCACATAACGTAATGTATGGACACCTATGGTTTGATTTCTTTGCATGTGTGGACTGGATGAGTTCCTACCAAAATCTGGTAATAGTCACATATAAAGTGCAAACAAAATCTAATCCCATTAGATATATTTCACAGATCATTCAACCCTAGCTGCCAGAAGCATGTCCTCATCTTAGTTCAAGTCCTTTAATTTATGAAGGTTTACAAGGCACAATACTGCTTACTGACAGGGGTAAAAATAGAAGCTACACAGAACAATGAGTACACACTATGTTCTTTAATCCTAAATGTAATGGTCTTGAGCTCGTACAGAAGAGGGTTTTGGAAAAATCAAATATATAGTTAATTATCTAATGCTCTGTAGTCCTAGAACACATTTCTCAGTGTTTTATCATTTTGTCATCTGAGTCAATACTAACCATAGGTTAACTTTGATATTTTTATTATCCACTCATTCAGTATAATAAACAATAATGGGTATATTTCCATCTCTTCATTTGTTTTGTTCTCTTGGTCAAACTGAACTCAAAAGTCTTTATTTCTTTTTGAATATTATCTGCTTTTTGCCAAGGAAAACTACTTGCAAATAATGTTGGATGACTCATATCTGCTGCAATTTGAGTGCACTAAACAGTAATTATTGGCAATTATTGAAGGATGACAACTTAGTCTAGCTTCAGGCTACGCCCAAATGAGGGCCTTAGGTGGCTTAAATGGTTTGTGAATCATCAGACCCCTGAGTAATACAAGAGCCCATAGATTGCTTAGACAGGAAGTGTCTAGTAAGCTTATTTTGGGAAGCATTTGAAGCTACCTGATAGCAGGACAAGATCCAGCTGCTGACCATATACCATAACCATTCTCACTCTAATAAATGATTAAGGTTAGTATCTCAGACAGTTTATCAGCCAATAAATGTACATAATATATATAATCTTGTGTACACAAAATTGTGATGGCTAGACAACTGGCTCACAGCCTTTCTTAAACTGGTGCTCCCGTATGCAGCATTTAGTGATCCCACAGAAGAGATACTGTAGCAAAACATGCTGAAGAACACTGGCTATAATCAGAATGTGCTAGAACACACAGTGCATCACTGTTTGAGACATATGGGTCTGTGTAGCCGCTGACTAATCAAACGTGCCTAAACTGACCCCTTTCAGCATGTGGTCATCAGAACCATGGAGCAATGGAAAAAGGTGGCCATGATGAATACAGGATTATCTACATGAATCATGTAGATGACCATGTACATCACTTAACTGAGAGGACACCAGGATGCACTGCGGAAAGAAGGCAAGGCTTTGGTCAATGTTCTGCTGGAAAATCTTCTTTCAGCAAGATAATGTGCTTTGCCACATTGCAAAAAATGTTAAGTAATGGGGAGGAACTTAACTTCAAAGTGGCTAGATCTCAATTCAAATGAGCATCTGTGGGATGTGCTTGGTAAACTAGTCCAACACATGAAGGCCCCAACTTGGATCTGCTAATGCCTTCTTACCAGAACCCACAGAACTTTTTATTATCTACACCACTTAATCCATTTTGGGCTGCAGCAGCCTACGGGCTTGATCACAGTTATTTTGCAATAGGGATGGGTGATAAGAAAACATTGTAAAAAAATCAATTCAGTTGATAATGATAGTGTATTTATATGATAAAAAATATAATCTTTTTAAAAATATATAAGTTTTTTTTTCCTAATGTAAAATGCTTTGTAAATATTTTTTTGACCAAAGTTGACATTACACACAATAACATTATAAAAACAATATTTAAAAAAAGGTATATTTAATTTGATTAAAATTTAATTTATGACCAAAATCTTATTTATGACTTGTGTTATGGGAAAATATAAACAGAATATTATTAAATACTATTAAATTTGTTGGTCAGTTCAACATAAATAAAACAGGTAACATGAAATAAGGTAACAACTATCACCAGTTTAAAAGCTTTCTGTAAAAGTTTTACAGACGAACACACTATTTATTTATTTATTTATTATTTAATTTGCTTTTCAACTTCCAATATTGGTCAATGACGTGAGGCTCAGCTGTGTGACTTGACTTGACTTTAATAAGCTGCTGAAATGCAACATTTTCAGAAGTACTTACTGGCATTATGTTTTTTGCAATAAAGCAGACCAGTGCATTTGTAATATCACCCTGTCTCTTTATCTTTTGTTGCAAGGCATGGAGAAAGTGTCATTATTCTTTATTTTAGTGCAGGTATCACAGTGGATGTTTTAGAGGGACTGCCAGCATGTGCTTCGGTTTGGGACAGTAAAGTCTGTCATTGTGCAGCCTGTAGAGGAAGCCACTGCTTCAGATGGTAAAAAAGATTAGTGGTATTACCTGTCTGTAGGAGCATGCAATCAAGACAATTTGTAGTGCACACTACTCTGCTTCTTGTCAGACTTTAAACAGCCAAAATATCCCCCCAAAAAACTTTCTTAGACCCTTCTTTTCAGCAGTGTCCTTGTCTTGTTTTCTCTTTTATCTCATCCCCACTCTAGATGTAAGGTTGGTGTGTATGGCTGCAATTTAGCGTGTGCTTTTTTGGCAGCCAAAGGGGATCTGTACAATATTAGGCAGGTGGTTTTAATGGTATGGCTAACTGTGTAAAATAAATTCAGGTTTTTAAAAGCATTAAAAAGAGAAATTAAAACGTTTAATGCTGCTTGCTATTACACTGACTACAGTGTTGTTTCACCTGAAAACAATGTTCAAGATCCCCTCCTATTTTTTAAAATGGAAGGGGGTTTGTTGGTAGTGTAGTGTTATGTCTTAATAGAGATGTTTGATGAAAGCATGGTAACATTGCCAGCATATACTCATGATATAATGTCCAAGTGGCTACACTGCATAAAGGGCAGAAAGAGTCTGTGCTTGTGTAAAATGAACTTTGTAAAACATCACTAAGTTGCCATGATCTATCTTTGGAAAAAGATCAACAGTCTGGGTTGTAAAGGATGACTTAAACCATACCTTGGGTCCTGGAGGGCCCTCAGGTCCCTGGAAAGAGAAAAAGACAGAAAAAGAGTCATGAGGTATGATATAATACCATTACCTCTGCCAGGCCACTCCTTAGAGATTACTCGCCCTGCCCAAGCAAAGTTTACACGCAGTTAGAACAGGGCCCTAAGGCCTTTTGGATGAAGTAAGAATTACAATCAAAGCCTTGTTTTTTGAAGGAAAAAATTCCTATTTCTCCTGCTGAATCACAAAATGACTTTTTAACAAGGCCTATTCCCAATAATATCCATAACTGATTAATTCTTGTTATTTCTCTCATTTTTGGGTGACAGCTCATCCTTTCCTGCTGAATACAGAATGTATACATGAAAAAGCAGGCATACAGGTTCACAAACAGTGATACAGTGAATATAGAAAAGAATCACCCCCTTCAAAATATTCCCTTTTTTTGCTTTACAGCCTTTAATGAAAACACACAAAACGTATTTCTTCACAGCTTTACTTACTCAACGCAAGCTATTACATAAAACTGAAAGATATCACACAGCTACAGTTCACCCCAGTGTCATTTTTTTGTTGAACCATCTTGCTTTAATGACAGCCTTGTGTCGGGTGGGATACTTCTCTATGAACTTTGCATTTCTAGACTGAGCAATACTTGCCCACTGTTTTTTTACTGAACTGTTTGAGTTCAGTTAAATTGGATGGTGAGAGTTGGTGGACTGCTAACTTCAAATTTTTCCACAGATTTTCAATAGGATTTAGTTCTGTGCTCTAAGTGGGCCACACGAGGACATTTACTTTTTTTCTCCTTTTTTTTTCTCCGTTTTGCTGTATGCTAAGGGTCATTGTCGTGTTTAAAGGTGAACATTCTGCCAATCTTTAACTTCTTTTTCCTTGCAGCCATGTCATAACTGATTAACATTAACCAATATCTATCTATCTATCCATCCATCCATCCATCCATCCATCAATCCATCCATCTATATATATATACTGTATATGTATGTATAAAAGTTGGGGACGGGACATACCCCATGACCCATTTTCTCCACAGGAAAATTTTGAGGCAGCCTTTAACAACACAGTGCAGACCAAGAGCAACCTGTCGACGGTTTCAGGTTACTGAGCATGTTGGGGAGAGTTTGGCTTTTTAATTTGCTTCTCATAGCAAATACTGACATAGTCATTTAATTTGGATTTATTAGATACAAGATATGTTATAATATATTTTCTTTTCACCATATGTGTGGATATTCCAAACACCAATTTGAAACACCAAAATCAGAGAATCACAGTGGCATGAAAATTCTCAGAGACAAAGGCAATCATAGTCTGGTCTCCAGCCATCCTTGGCCCCTGAACCGCAATGGAGCGCTGCACTTTATCAACCTCCCTTCATCCCTGTCAGCGTGCATAAAATTGCCAAAAACACTCATGCCCCTGGCTTAGCTGTAAGGAGATGCCATTTGACTCATCAGAACAGGGCTCCTCACTGGGTGAGATCTAGGAGATTCCCCTGATCCCATTGTCCAGCACAAGAACTGCTCATGGTGCAGAGCAAGAACACTGTTATCTGCCCGACAGATCTTGGCTTGCACAGTCTAGTTTAACATTGGCCCGGCGTCTGACCATAGTGATGAATCATGGTGTATATTGAGGACAGATTCAAGACATACTTGATGTATCAAGTTCACTACTCCCTCCATTCCCCTGAGTAATGGATCTCATAGTAAATAACATGTTAAAAGCCCAAGAGTCGAGAAACTGTCCATACGCCTGCAGACAAAGTCTGTGGTCTGGCTCTACAGACATTACATCTTGCATACCCCTATTCCAAACTAAACATGCCTTAAAACAAAGCTTTGTTTCAACATTTAGGATTTCAGTCAGTGATTGAAAGAAAATAAAGATGAAAAAGTTTATTAGGCATTGATTCAAATGATAAACAACTATTTTCCTCTCTTCTGTCCTTCCCTAACCCTTTTGCTTGACAACTTAAGTGAAAATACTTCAACAAAATCACTGACAATAGATAAATTGATTGGCCAAATGCCAATAACAAACTCTTTTTTACCTCACACTGAAGAAATCAAAGGCTATTTTGGTCAACTTCAGTCTGGAAAACGGACTAATCCAGGAAAAAAGAGTTTCCACTTTAGACTGAATCAAGGGTATTGATTCAAGTACTTGAATAGGCAGAAGACTTGCATTGAGTGATAGACAAGAGAAGAAGGCTCTTAACAATAGGTTGTAGATATAGTGGTCAATTATTTAGAAGTGTTGTTCCAAACACATTTAACACATGCAAGTAGAAATATATAAGGAGGTTGAGTCATTGAAGAATTACCACAAAGACAAATTTCACTTTTTATTTTAGTTTGTTAATTAATTACATGTATTGGTGCTGTTGCTAATTATATATATATGTGATATTTAGAACATGATATAAACATAATATTAAGTTATGGCACATAACATCAGAACATTTCCATCAGAAACCCAACTGAAACCCAAAGACAATATGATGTGCATTCATTACACAAACTACCATCTGCATGATGCCACATATTTAATGCCCTTTTAGGAACACCACAAAGTTGCACATCATTCTGATGTTCTAAATTTGAATCCTCGCTCCTCAAGACCACAAACCACCTCTGGAAAGCAGAGGAACCCCTATTTTTTCCCAGAGCAACCTTATGGCACTGGTGATTCCTGATAGATCCTACAAATATTTCTCTTTTTCTCCTCCTTACGGCTCCACAAGAACTTAATCTGTATAACCAACACCACATGTCTTAGATGTCTTTGCAAAACTGTGGAATTCATCCATTTGACAGCAGAATATCCATATGTGGTCCTAGACTGTGCTAAGCAGGCTCTGGCCCCCAGCAGGGTGCACTGCATAAATAATGACCTTGCCATGTTTTCATTATCTTTCTTTAAACCAGTTTTTATTAAGCACAATTTACCACAAAGCTGGCCACATAAACCTTAACATGATTTTAGTGTTTTCTAAGTCTTATAAAAAATAATATATAAATAAAAATAAATAAATAAAGGTCCTTAAATGGTAAAA
Organism: Lepidarchus adonis; assembly: GCA_037576955.1. Lineage (NCBI taxonomy): Eukaryota > Metazoa > Chordata > Actinopteri > Characiformes > Lepidarchidae > Lepidarchus > Lepidarchus adonis. The sequence continues at coordinate 13,803,900 of JBBIGC010000013.1, read as the reverse complement.
TCATCCTAATCATCCTAAAGTCATCTCTACTGAGTGTAGGTTAAAGAATCTTAAAATAAATAAATAAAATTAAATAAATCTTCAACCTGTCACATTTACAAAACTGGTTCTTTTAAGGCACTGCTCCAAAAAACATATTTGGCCCTTTTTATGTTTAAGATTGTAGTTCAACATACAGAATGTTTACCCAGTTAGTTGCTTAAATCGTATTGGACTATAAATTATTAATGGGCAAGTCACTAAAGAAATGTAACATTTTTACCGTGTACACAGTGCATGCCTTATTGTGTTTCTGTAAAAAAAAATTCTGTCATTTTATGACTTATGATACTTATGTACTCTTGTATGCTGTTTTAACTGCAGCTGGATCCTCTGATGAGGAAAGCTTTTTGCAAACATAAAGCTTTCAGTGGTTCATTCCAGTGGAAGACAAAGGTAATTCCCTACATTTTACAGTGTCTTTCTTTGGTTTTCGAGTGTGATGAGCAATTTAAGTGTGGTGCAAGTCAATGTTAAATATGCTACCAGCTTTGAAATCTATTTTCACTTTTCTATTTAAAACAAGTCTGCAAGGAAGTACTAAGTCATCGTTAAAAAAACATATGCCAGTGTAATTCTGCTCAAAACACACACGTGGAAGTGACTAAAAGTGTCCTGCATTTCCCTTACAGAGACAGTAATGGCCACATTTTACTGGGCACTACAATTCATTTTTGGCACCATTATGTCCTTGCCAAAACTTACATTTTCCTAATTTTCTGTTCTCTCTTGCATGGCAATGTAAAACATGGGCTGGCCTGAAACATTCTATACACGTTTAGGAGAAAACATTCATTAACTTTCACCTTGCTTGTTTAACACAAATGCAGTATCCAGTTGGTATTAACATTTTTTGAAAATAAAAATTTTGAGCTGGCATTAGGAAATAAGTTACTGATGCAAGTCTAAATAGCTTCACATAAATGATACCCTAGTATCTTTTGCCTGTTATCTGAAATGAGCTATTACATTTATTTTTTTTGTTTTATTATTATGAATTACTGACAAAAATTGCTTTTACATCTGAATATTACAGGAAAGAGTTTATTACACTATTAAGGTTTAGGCTACTTTATTTTGATGATGGCTTTTTGATGAGTTGCCATTTGTGGCAGAATGACAGAGTTAAGAAAAAAGGAAATATACAGTTTTCACAGTTTTCTTTTTTAAGTATGTGAATGTTTTCATGGGTCAGAATAGATTCAAATACCATGGTTTCATACTGTCCGACAATCTGTGCAGCAATTTACAAAATAAAAAATCACAATTAAGACAAATAATGTGCCAGTGTTTTTTTTAGAGTGGACCCAAGACCAGAGGAGTGCAAAGGAAACCGCCAACCACACCTACAACCGGAGAACAGGACTCTGCATCACCAGGTGGGACATCCATGTCTATGAGTTCACCTGCCCAGGCGATAGTCATAAGTACTAACTGTCCCAACCTGGGGCTGCCTGCTGCCCACTGCTGGCCCATCGCTGTGTGACCACAGAGGCATGACTTCCTCTGCCAGCCAGACACTTGCTGCTGTCTTCTACTGGCCTGGCGTGGCATAGCAGCAGGGGAGGTAGCTGGTGACCTTTGCCGTCCCGTAGTGGCCCAGCAGCAGGGCAAGAGCTACTTCCCTTTACCGGCCCGGCACAAGTGTCACCCTTACCATTAAATTATTAAATCTTTATTATGCAGTATGTACACTGTATAAAACGTTTTCATTTTACAGTTCTGCACATGCCCTATGGACTCAATTCATTGACAGCTATATTGGTCAGATTCAGACTATGCTGATAGATGAATGATCTCAGCAATTTGTATGACAAATCAAAGAGATCCTGCAGAGAGTAATATGTTAATTTAATGATTTAATTTAATAATTCATACTGTAATTAGCATTAAGGACAATTGAAAAATGACATATTATTTACATATTTCATATGTTCACTGCAAATGAAATGGTATTGCATTGTTGACTTAGTATGTAAGGCTGGATAAGATGCTTACCATGGAGCCAATATCTCCTGGAGTTCCAGGGTCACCCTGTAATAGAGGAAAATACAACATATTTAAAACAAGTGTTGAATCTCTTATTCTCAGTCTTTAGTATTGTTCCTATTCAAATTGTGTATTGACAGCTTTGAGCATAACTACATTTTATTTAATTTTGATTATTTGATTATTATTTAAAAATAATCTATTAAAAACATTTAAAATGATTAAAACTGCATTTCACCACTTGCTCCAATGAATTGTGGACAAATAATGAATTCAACAATATGCTCCTGCTTATGGCAGCAATAACTGAAATGTTGGGAATCTGAATACAATAATCTTCTAAACACAATAATTAGTCTTATATGATAAAGCAAGTACATATCGCTCTGTTTATTGGCTTCTGGGAATCAGTTCTGGGAAATCAAAGCATGAAAAGCTGAATGTTGCCATTATCCTGTCCCTTAATTGCTTAGGAAAGGCTGATGACCCCATGTTATCAGTTATATATATATTAAATATGTGGATGGCTTTCTGAACTGTAAAGAGAGCTGTACAGTGATCAGTTCATTGCATTTCAAGGATGAAAACAAATAGCTCAGCGTTCTTACATCATTTTCTGAGGCGAGTGACTGGAAAGACTGAAAAGAATATACTGTAATGATCTAGCCTGGAGCGAAACAGATAAACAACACTTAATACTTTAACACGTTTGCCACAGAATAGGACAAAATAACAGAGATCTGCCTGGGACCCTGGGAAGGTTTTATGATGGTACATAATTGATTAATTTTCTGTTTTTCTTTTCCCTTTTTATCTTTCACAGTTAGAATGTACATAAATTAACACACTGTGCCACCGACAGTATTACACACATGGAAAGAGTTATGTTTAGTAGAAAGCAATAGTTAAGGCTATGAATCGCTGCAGTACAGACAGGTTTTTGGATGCGGAAGCATTTCTGAGATATGGGGTTGACTGTTCACATTGCTAGCTACGGTGTGCACATACCACCACATTTTGCCATTTCCCATAGTTCCTTGCTGTTTACTTGAATGAAAACAGCAGAGATGAAAAATAACAGAATTCAATAAGACAATTATTGATGCTTAGAAATTACATTAAGAATGTTCTTTTTCTTAGAATTTCTCTATTTTTCAGGAAGTTTCAAAATAAAAATCTATAATTTCTTCTCACTGTATTTCAAGGTTGTTACTAAATAAGTCATTTTGGAAATCATAAAAAATGTTTTGTGTTAAATGTAACCAATTACATGTCCCATACATTTCCTAAAAATATTTTATTTTAAATGAGAGAAGAACTTCTCCTTCTAACAGCTTAACAAGAAACCATGAACTGCTCACCGGTAGCCCTGGAACTCCTCTGGGGCCATCTTTCCCTGTGTCCCCTGGGGGTCCCCTAGGGCCAGGAGGGCCTGGAGGACCAGGAGGTCCTGGGGGGCCTGCTTGACCCTGATCACCCTGAAGAACAAATGATGCAAAGTATAAAACAAAAGTGACAACTTATGAAATGAAAAGAGCAAACTCTTGAAATTAAAATAGCTATATCATGGAGGGAAAAAAGGGGGGGTGTCTCACAAAAGAGTTTAATCAACATCACTAGAAGGCTACTACAGATATTTTAGCCATAAATGTTTATACTTTAAGTACATTACTGAAATATAATTACAGCTAGAAATGTTCACTTGGACTGTTAAACTGCAGTCAGACTTGCAAAGTAATCAATTACAAAGGTTCTTGTTTCTTTTTATGTTTTTTGTCATTTTTGACATCCATTGCTATTTTTCATGTTTAAAGCAGTTTTTATATTGTTGTCAGTTAGCGAGGTAATTTAGCTAATGTAAGATAACATTTAGAGCAGCTAATACGTTTGGACCATCTTACGGAAGGTAAACCTAAATTTACTCTTCTTTTAGTATTTTATATCTTCATAGAACTGCCATAGAAAACTTACATTTAGCATGGCTAAAATATCCACAAGGGGTTACCATTAGCATAAAAACAGAGCAATGCTTTGCATCAATAACATTCTGTGCTCTTGCTCTTTATTAAAACATTTGCTTCAATACTTTCATTTACAATAAATGTGGTAAGTAAAAAAATGTACACTTTATTTTAAGTATTGATTAGTTTTTCATTTAGGAAAAAAGCACACAAATCTAATTCATAGATGTTGAAAGGCAGGAGTTCTCTTTTTTGTCATTAAAAGAAAACAAGGAACACTTATTGCACTGTTAATTACAAGTTTAGTAGACAGTTTAAAGTAAATCAGAAACAAATGAGCTCTTAATAGTGCTAAAGCACCACTGTAAGCTCAGAATGATTGATATTCATTGCAACATATTTCTTGTTTGCCAGCCTGAGGGCTGGCATGGAGAGCCTGAAGAATGGAAAGGAAGTGAAGGGCCAGGAGAAAAAGTCTTCTGGAGTAATGAGAGAGAAAGAGAGAGAGAAAGAATATAGTGAGGTCAAGCACTACCTTAATGAGCCGGCGCTTAATGAGTTGCTGATCAGCAGAAAGAAAGCCATGATTGATCTTAGGGAAGACCATCTGAGCAGGTATGTAAGGTCAAGAGGTCGGAGGTCAGAGGTGAGAGAGGTCGGAGAGGAGATAGTTGCATGAGGTCCCAGAAGAAGGAGGAAGTGGAAGAAATATATGAAAAAAAGCATAAAAACAGATTAGACCAAGTTTTGAGTCAGAGGACCCGTCAGTGCTTTCTTGCATGAGTAGATATCCACAGTTTTCTGCATTGGCCACTTCAGGTTTCTGATCTCTAGGTCTATCACCTTAGGGACATTGGGTGGGATACTCACTTTTTTGCTGGCCCAAAGAAAAATGTCAATTTCTGCTCATTGAAAGCACTGTCAGTAATGCTTAGTGCCAAGCCAGACCCCAGGAGCTGCACACACTGAATCCAAAAAATATTTTTTAAATTGTGCAAAATGTTAAGAAGGTAATTAAATAAGAGTAAAAAAAAAGCCCACGGCTGCTTTTAAGCATTCTCTACATTTTGCCACTTTAAAATTGTTTAAAGATTTACATGATTTAAATGAAATGATGTAATCTTTTCATCTGAGGGATATTTTAAAACATTTATACAGGTGATGAAAGGGGGGTTGATTTGTGGTGAATCATGGGCCTTCACTTTAAAAACATTTTCCCACTGTATATAATGTGCCTGTCTCAGTTTTTTCCATGGAGTCCTAAATCCTGTATCTAATTAATTGCGTATTAAGGGGGGGGGGTTGGGTGTTGTCAGAGCGTCTGTCCCCACATCACTGGCATTCTACAGTGTATAGAAAAGGACCCATATTTACTAGGCCTACTAGAAGCTCAGGGGCATAAAAGCAATTGATTGGGCCAGATTAATCAGACGCAGTTGTGCTGCTGTCATTGAGTGGTCTCAGGGGACAAATATGAGGGCCATGTATGTCATCTCAGTGTGTGCGCCGCAGAGTCTGCCTGAGCAGCTAGGCCACTCCAACAAACCTTCATAGTCAGGATTTGATTGCTGTGCAATGCAGCCAGGGTGGGCAGACCAGGAAGTCCCTGAGGACAAAATGGCACAACACAAACACAACCATACAACATGACAAATGCAAACTATCATGTACACCACAAGTCCACCATGCTTTTTACATCGCATTTGAAGTCAAATTGAAGAGCCACGGTTGGGATTTGTTGCCCATCCAATTTGACTGAACTGCTTTAAAACATAAGCAAGTTTTGGATGTTGGATAAGAGACTCAATTTCATCTCAGCAAGGCATGAGTCTGGATCTGTTCTCCGGTTCTGCGTGCCAAATAAATTAGACTTTTTTTACCATTGATTTGTTTTTCTATTCATGGTTTGCCAAGCACCTGTCAGTTTAGAACAAAAGGATTCGTCAGGGGAAGTGTTCCCTGATTTTACAAATATGCTTTAATACACAAAACCTGTAATTTTGAGTGTGTGGTAAAATGTTGACTTTATTGCGAATCCGAGACACAGCCTGAAAATCCAGTTTAAAAAGATTATTACAACTATTAGTGCAAACAGAGATTTCTTTTAAATAGCTGTTGTAAACATGAGCAAATACCACATGGATATTCCATCACACCATGTTTGAGAAGTCATATATATTGCATGGCTCATTGAATAGAAGGAAGCTCATGGAACCTTCCTTGTCTCTTGTTTCAGTCCTTAAGAAGAAGATGCATTTTCAAACAGATTTACAATAACTCATGATAATGAGCCAACATTACAGTGAGCTACTAATAACCACAAACATCCTACAAATAAAAGAATGGAGCAGGCGAGTGAGGATGATGGGGGGAACACTTCACCTAAGTTTCTTGAGTTATGCAGTGCTCCAATGTAAGCTGGCAGTGTGCTGCTTCTATTTCATCCTGTTGGTTTTATGATAGGTTTGATCAATTGGCCTGGAGACAGTGAGATTTAGCACCTACTACTTTTTACAGCATGCCTGTGGCTAATATAGGCTGGCTTTATGTACCATTAGCTTGGCCATAGTCTTACACCCGTCAATCTTGTTGTAACTATCCATGTGTTACAGCAATGTCTTCTGGATGTGGAAAACAAAAAATATGTCCAGCATAAGTCAACCAAAGGAAACGTCTTAGATTTTCCCCCTAGGCAAGGAAAGAGAACACTACCTCTGTAGAGCAGTTTTGACCTAGGTGTGGGTTTACGCAGCTTTGCAGCATGGACCATAGCATTATCAAAATGGTTGAGAATCATTGGTTTGGTTCCTTGCCAGACGTGCAGAATCGCCATGGACTTTGTGGCTTCCTCTGCTCCTCAACCAGAATACATGCAGTGATAGTAAACTAAACTGCCCTGGATACCAAACCCAACAACAGCATATTTTAACGTTATGATCCAGACTAATGTACATAAAATTCCCCCTGATTTATTTGACTATTCTAACTTCCTTATCCATGATACAATCACAAATGTGTTCCTCTGTAACAACTGGCAGCTTGAACAAGCTTCAAAATTGCTGGAAAAACTTTTATTGAACTTAACGAGACATCAATTAGTTGGATGACTCATTAAAAATAGCTTTTATTTTGTATGTTTGCAAAATTGCTTTGGAGTTGCAATTAACATAATAACATAATAATAATTTCAGAGTGACACTTGGTATAAGGGAGGTTTTTTTTAATCTAATTGAGCATTTTACTTTAACCAAGGCAGTAGTGATGGGGTAAAATATGATATTACTGGTTATTATGCATTAGTCCCTCTTGCAGCACTTTAACAGGTTTTCTATATTCTGCTGTGAAGAAACTGTTGGTTTATGAGATTTGCAAATCATTGGAATATGTTTTTATTTTCATTTTGCACAGCATTCCAACTTTTTGAAATTAGGGTTGTATATACTGTACTTTGCTCAAAGATTAAGGAAAAACAGAACTTTGAGTGGTATAGTCAACAAAATGTGTTTAATATTACCACAAACATAAACTAAGGCCAAAATGAACAGTTGCTAACGGTTGCCAAGAAAGAATGTCTTTGTGGGAAGTAGTATGGAAACATTATTTTTGTTACCTGAATGTATTTTGATATATTCAAGTTCTTTTATCATTTTAATTTGTGCAAAATAATTATTTTGTCTAGTCTGTGTGGCTCTTTAGCTTACAAGCAGCAACCAATTCTAAACTTTAAGATGTCTGTTCCACTTATCTTCTTCTTTGTCCTCCCTCGCACCAACAGACAAGCCTGAAGTCATCATGAAACCTTCCATGCAGTGCAAATGATTCTCCATATTGTAACACAGATGGATTCAATGATTTAAAGAAGTGTATTGATTGAATCCTGAAGGCTTGATAGCCTTGGCCTGTCATGGATCTTGCAAAACTCATCAGACTGATTTTAAATCAGTTTATTTTTAAAGGCATTTTGGGTTTCAGAGGCATAGCATGTGAAACTCATTGTCCTAAAATATCTTTTTAGATCTTGGAAATTGAATAATGCCTCTGACATTTGTGGAGAGATTGCATACAGGCTAAATCCCCTAAATCTAATTCCTCTGCATGAAAGCAGCTTGACTTGAGATGTATATGTGCACATGCACATCCATACAAAACAAATTGTCCATGGCTGGATTAGCCTTCTAGGTCACATGGCAAACGCCATATAGCTCTGAAAGATCACCAGAGAGCTTTTCGGACCACACACCTCTCGACAATGGCAGACCCAAACCATTAATTCAAGTTAATGAGTACAATTCACCGGTGGTTACCACTTGTGTTTGTATAACTAGGTCTGTTTTATTTGCTGCTTATTCACCTTTTAACCTTAGAACCCCTTAACTAAGGAATTTAAAGGGGGGAGAACTATGACCCTGACATATGTGTAACAGTGGGTGGAACTGCCTTCCCATGGGTGTTTTATAATGTTTCCCACATCTACCCTGATTTTCAGTAAATCTGGAATTAAAATTTTAGTATGATTATTTCAGAACTTTGGTGAAAATCCTTGACTGTAGTGGATCAGTCATTTTTCTAGATCTCCATTGAATTAAATAAAATAAATAAATAACAGCTCTACAAAAAGAGAACTGTATATAATTTAAGAAGTTTACATTGTAACAAAAAAAAGATTTGTAGCATAAATTGCCAAATAAAACAAATAACTGAACCAATAAACCAACCAACCAACAAACAAACAAAAAACAAACAAACCATAAAGCAGGTTGCAGAACTCATGGGAAGAATTTTTAGTTTTTACTTTAACAGACCTTGACCTTGACCTGAGAATCCTATACAGACTGAATATACATGCACACACTTGCTTCAATGTTCTTCTACCTGAAAGCAGGTTTTCTGTTATTAAATAGATATAACTATTCAGTTATTGAATTTGTGAGCTAATATTTTCTTCATGGAGCTGTTGCCATTCTGTAGATGGATATGAAAGCTACTGAATTTACAAAGTTCATGTCTATGAACTCGAGTAGCTCTATGTGTTAAGTCTTCTCTTTCTCTAAGAACAGAACACCTATACATGTTGGATATAATGTTACTTTTTCAACAAGAGAGTGTTAAGGGCAAACGTCACATTCCCTGGTTTGTCCATTAAGCGAATCTCACTAATTTTGTTCCAGAACATTTCAACATTAATTTAATGTGCAAAGTCAATATGTCATCTTGGGGGTAATTTAATTAGGTCATTTCTTACTTCTTCATTCCAACTGGTCTGCAATCTGTGACCGGCTTGAGTAGTTATGATGGAAAGTTAATTACACAAACACTCCCAGCCTGAATGTAATAGGTATTTGGGGGTGTTTATTTGTCCTAAAAGATGGATCACAGTGGGAAAGCCAGAGGATTTCTTTTCATTCACTTCTAGGTGGCACAGGATTGAGTTCCTTCATGGTGGATGACTCAATTTCCCTGGTTAGAATGTACGGATCATAACCCTAATCCTGTAATTCTATCTAAGAAAAAGATCAGCATTCCATCTGAATTTAGTCTAGGTGAAAGCTGAGTCTCCAGTGTTCATTTCATGCAGATCCATTGTCCCTCTGTTGAAAGCTAGCGTTAATACTTTTGACTTTGCTATACAACTGAAATGCATTTACGGTATTACTAACAGATTTAATTACATAGTCAAATACATTGTATTTACATTTTTATCAACAGGATTAAGTGTGAACTGCTGTTAATTTACAGGATAATATTTTCAAACTTCAAATTTCAAATTTAATTGATCATAAAATATCAAATATCAGGGTGTATGTTATTATTTCAAGTTTTTCATTAAAAAAAGAGACGAGTTCAAGAGGTCTGTTTTAAGAACCAAGTTTACAAGAGCTGTGCACCTGAATGAGAAGAGAATTTATGTGAAGCACATCATGTTGTGACTTTATGCCACAAGGTATTTGTGCCACATGCATTGGACATTAATATAAGGTAATAAAAAGAAGAAAAGTAGCTCTGTTTGTGAAACCTGATTTGATTCAAAATGCACAATGAGCACACCATTTCTACAAAACCCCTCTATCACAAAACCCATAGTGAAGTTAACCTCCTTGTTAAAGATATAGATTAAGGTCTACTTATCAAAAGCACGTGTGGGCATCTATGGGATGTGGGTTACAGCGTCAGATGTCTTAAGATGATTAAGAGGTCCAATGGTGGGCCTACAGCTACATTCTGTCACCACAAGTTAACCTCAGCATGCTCATGCATGTGGGGGGAATCAATTAGAGACACTTTAAGTGACTGTGACTCCCTTGGAATCTGTCCAAGATAATGACAGATATAAAGAAATGGCAGTAAAGCAACACAGAGAGCATAAGCAGGGCAAGCACTGAATGCAATAAAGACAAATAGACTTAATACAGCAGATCATTCACAGTCAGGAGGACCTTGTACTTAATCCAGCTGGATCACTTAAAGTCAGCTGGCATGCAAGCAGAAACCAGAATGAGATACACAAGTGATTTATTCCATAATTTGCCAGCTGTGTAAAGTGTGCACTTCAAAATAATCTTCTAAAAGGTGAGAATTTATCAAAATGTCAAGCAACTGAGCTGGAAATAATTGCATTGTTTAAATGAGCTTTCACATATAGTGCTCATGTGTCATTGTGAAGTATAGAAAGGTACGATCTTGACTTTTTGGAAGAAAAAAAGACTCAGCAATATCAAATTACAAGAAGCTTGGTCACATTTGTTTTCATTCGCTTCACCAGGGCAGACTGTCTTGTAAGCGGCAGAAGCAGTCTGAGGGCACTGACCTTTCTTAATGGCTTCCTCAGGTGTTTATAGTTCAACCCCCCAGTGCCTCATTCGCTCACTCTAATCTGAGCTTTGTTATGCTTGGGAAGCTTAAATAATATGCACTGTCCACAAAATTGCATGCATCTCAAACGTTTCATTCACAAGACACAGCAGACATTCATCAACACATCGAAAGAAAAAAGAAAGCATGCTAGTCCAGACCACATACCCGTGGACCCTGGTCACCTTGATCGCCCTATGGAAGAAAAGGAAAAATAAAGAGAGAGAGGGGATATAATATTGTAATATACACACATATGGACAGAAGAGGACCATCAAGACATAATTCAAAACACACTGATGAGGTAAGCTAATACCCGCAGCCTAAAGAATGCGCTGTGGCTGAGGGTAAAATCACTTATGATAACACACACTGATGTCAACAGGGGTTGGAGAATGGAGAGGGGGCTGGGTTTTTGAGTTGAGGGGAGAAAGTGCGAGATTATATTTGTGGCCTGCGTGTTTCGGGGTTGAGGAGGGGGGAGAGGGGGTCCTTGCTTATCCTGCTGTGGCTGAAAATGGAGAACAACCACCATATCATTTAGTCTTTTGACTTCTTTTTTATATGCAGCCATGGGCCTGTCCAAAGCTCTCTTTGTGCATGAGCCAGCAGTAGAGTGTGACTAAGCATTGGTGTGATTTAAAATGACTCAGACCTACATTTCTCTACGGCTTCTTTTGAACATAGACTGGCAAGGGTTTGGGAAGAGCAGCAGAAGGAGTACAGCATAAGGTGTACAGGTTATGAAAAACCTCTCTAAATACTATGTGGGCGTCATAATGCTAGTTTTGTACATTTTCATCCAATTTTACAAATGCAGTAAGATTAGTCTATTAGTCTGGATGAGATGTAACAGGGGATGGAAGTACTCTAGCAAGGGCTGTAAGAGCTGCAGTTAGAAATGCTAGTCATTGAATGATTACAGCTGATTATTTTCCCCAACTGTTCCACAAAGGAGCATCATGAGAAAAAAACATGGGTGATATTACTTCTACCTAATTTGGTCCATACTTTTTAGTTCAGCTCATTTAGTACATGTAGACCATCTACCCTAAATAACTGAATCATTTTCCATCAAGGACTCACAGCTCTCAATCTGCTTTGAAGCAAAACCTGATTTACCTTATTTTCACATTGGTCTTATTTTTTTTTACCCTACTTTGCTGTGAGTTCTTGTTAAACTGCCAAATGTATGGTCAATTAACACCTATAAAGTCACAAAAATCCAAACTCTAGCTCAATCAACCCTGAAAAAACACCAGGAGCTCAACAGTAATGTATTAGGTATACTGTAATTTTGTCCATTTATGCTCTAGTTTATATGCTAACGTGTGCGTGTGTGTGTGTGTATTATACAGTGTGACAAGGCAAAAGAGACTTAACCTAAAGTGATTTAACAAAGAGCAACAGCCATGCATTTTTTCTTTTTCATAAATATGTGGACACATGAATTCAGACTGAGAGTAAATGAGCATCATGACCCATGTAAGGCATGGCTGTTGAGCTGGCAGATCTTCAGAGAACAGTCTGTATTGGACTTAGGGGTTTGTGGTGAAAGTTACAATAAACACTAAATGGCTGTGACTGGGCTGAATGCTGAACCTCTAAACGGGTGGATCTAATTTAGCAACTGTCAATTATCTATTTCTTGTGGACAGTTATTTAAACCCTAATTTTTCCAGGCTTTTTGCTCGTCTAATTGCTTAAGGATGTCTCTTCATAATAGTGTTCATGTTTTATATTAATAATCAGGTTCATAAGAGTTATGATTTAAATAGTACATCAAAGGAAATTGTTCTAGCAATGCTTTCCCCAGCCTTGTCAAGTGCCTCATAAATGCCTCATATTTTTGCCTAAACAATGCACTTCTCCAGCTTTTCACAATCAAAATTCAGAAACACCATATGCATCTTTTCATGCTGTGTGAGCAGAGGAAACCTCACAAATTTGCATGGTTTTTATCTTTCCACACTGGAGCTTCATTGGTACAGACTGGTCGCATGGTCGACACTCCTATAAAGAGACAGTGTGGTTATTTTTCATGCTCTGCAGTCATTTTATAGAGGGATGCTCGGTGAAGCGTTAAAGCACTTCAACCCGGGGCCTGGTGTGAAGGCAATAATGTAGTGTACTGTGGATTTGCGAACGATGTGGGGATTTAGATATTCCAAAATAAGCCTTGAGGTCATGGCCACTTCGCATTGCAATGGGATTGGCAACAGTGTGCCACCCAATACATTCCTTATGGAATGAAATCTGTTTAGGAACAAAATGAAGGGATAATACTATTGTGCTGTACATCCTAAACTTAGGGGAAATTACATAAAAGAGAATTTGAATAAGTCAAATTATTTTGGCAGCTTGTGATATATTGTTCACACTAACTTCTCTAAACACATTTCCTTTAAATGTAATAATTTTAAAGCACCTAATCGGACTTTATTGCATTTTAAATGCTTCAGAAACATGCTTTGCTTGAAACATTCATACACTGATAACAATGTGAATCTACCAGATGCTGTAAAAATTTCAGGAAATCCAGAAAAACTCTTCAGACCTACTGTCAGATGTAAGAATGCTTACCTTGTCACCTTTTGGACCAGGTGGACCCTGTTAAGAACAAAACATTAGATGCTGATTAAGGATTAATAGTTTGCATACAGTATAACTCTTACATTTAAGAAATATAACTAGCCATAAATATCGACATACAAACCAGTCCCTGACCTAGTCATTTCTAATTAACTTCAGGTAACTGTACCCAGCTGAATCCTTTGGCACTGCTTAGTTCCTACAGTCCTGCTTCCTTTACTAGTTCATGGGCTGCATCTTGTTAGAATTGTATTTGCTGGGCATGTAATCAAGTCAGAGTGATTTCCTATTTACACTTCATTATATATATACTATATGTACAAACACATTTACATACATATGTATATATATATATGCAGTTGCTTTTATATCAAATGATGAGTTCCTTCATCCAGGATTATTGACCAGAGCAAGCGATCATGGCATAGGTACATTAGGTTTATTTGGTGCAACTGGATATGTGAAGTAATTCAGTTCAGTAATTCAGACACATCAGAACTGCGGAGAGTCTCTCCACCTTCAAGAAACACCTCAAGACTGTACTATTCCGCGACTGCCTCAGCATCTAAAGCACTTGTATATATGAATAGGACATGTTAACTATGCTGTAGCACCTAACGTCTGTTTTAGAATTAATCATAAGCTCTTAATTATAATGTAGAAATGTGTTTCTCTTTCAGGTAGTAATGTTGTAG
>JBBIGC010000013.1:13774306-13786367 GCA_037576955.1 Lepidarchus adonis | reverse complement strand
GTTTTGACAAGTACACCCCCCCCCCCCCCCCAAAAAAAAAAAACCAAATGTTTACTTTGATGGTAATAGCATTTTGTTTTAAAATGCAGCAAAAGATATTGTTCTTAATACATTTCCTTTTAAGAAAGAACATTTGTTGATACAAATTTGAATGCCATTCTAATAGGCCACCAGAAGGTTGTGCTATTTAGTTAAAGCTGATAGATTTTTTTCCAACTTACAACTATTCAGAAAAAGGTTTTATGAACATGTTTTATGACTGCATTCATCACAATTAGAGCAATTATGTTCACCGTACTTATAGGTTGACTCAGTCTTTAATTTAAAGACTGTGGATCAGTGCTGGCTGACATTAATGTAAAGAGGTGAGCAAAACTGCTTGTTGTCATTTTCTTGCTTCTGGTAATCCTACACAAGTAAATGTTAACTAAACAATCAATAAAAAAAAAATCATCATTTTTATGCACTTTGAGTTATGTCACCCAATCCTTATCACCCAAACTTTGGTATACAGCATTATCAACCCTTTACTATGGCTTAGCCCATATAGCTAGGCTCAAAAATTGCTTCACACAGACTATAAACTGAGAAGATCATAAAATCAACCTGACATTATGTATTTTCCTGCCCACAAAATCAATTTGGCGCAATCAACTAAAAATTCACTCTAAACATAGAGATGTTTTCCCTCCGACCAAAAAAGAGGGTTGATTTGACTTGCTTTTCCCCCCATTCACATTCAAGTGAACTAGAGATTGTTTAATATTTCTCTGGCATGTAAACCTTGAACCTGCTATTATCACTCAATTAAAAAAAAACATTGAATTCTCTACTTTACTGATGGGCTCCTCTGTCTGTGTTCCAGACCTTTCAGGAAAAGGTCATAGTACAGTGGACTCATATTTCACTCCCCGTTTCAGCAATCATTTTCACATAAGTTGATAGATGTTAGTTTGACAGTTTGCAGTCAGCACTGCAAGAGCAAGGTTGGAGGGTTTCCACCACTTTTGTTATTGTTGACATGAATGAAAGTGCTCTAGTGGGTTTGGCTTAGATTTTTAGGAAATAGTATAGCTCTGCTGTATGAAATCCAAAATCATCTGTAGTTTGTGAAGGCACACACAACCAGTAACTGGGGAAAATCACACATGTATTTTCTGTAAAAGTAATCGTTTTCCCTGCCAGGGTGATAAAATCAATCTATTAAACAGTTATATGATTACACAGTAAAAACAGTGCCACTGAAAGAACCAGTTAAGCCAGCAACTGCCACATGCAATTAACCACTGTCACTCAAAGCCCTGGAGCCTCATCTATAGTGTAGTATAGTATAGTATAGTATAGTATAGTATAGTATAGTATGGTATCGTATAGTATAGTCTAGTATAGTATAGTGTAATGTTGTATAGTAGTCAATGAGCAAGGCATTGACTACTATACAAGTACTACTTTGCACTTGTCTGTAGTGTATGTTTGATAACATATTAAGTAAGACTGCAGTTGATGGGTATTGACAACAAACAAAATAATCAATGTGTTAATTCCGGTTTGAAATTCAATGATACGAAGTTTATATTGTCATATGTACAGTAAAAATGAATTTTTCCCTGCACAATTGAGTCCTTTTCAGCGGTCTTCACCACTCTCTGTGGCATTTGTGCTCCCATACCATTTGGTGATGCACTTGGTCAAGGTGTAGAAGTTGTAGAAGTTGGATCGTAGGCGACAGACCAAGCTGCTGAGCTCCCTTGACCACCTGTGTAGTCTTCAGTATCCAGATGAGGTCCTCACTGATGTGTACACAAAGGTACTTGAACAGGGGGTAGAGCAGGGGTGTCAAACTCCAGTCCTGGAGGGCCAGTGTCCTACACAGTTTGATGATTTCCCTGCTCAGACACACCTGGTTCAAATCACCTGTTAATTGCCAGGTTTAGTGAGTGTGTTTGAGGAGGGAAACTACCAAAATGTGCTGGACACCGGCCCTCCAGGACCTGAGTTTGACACCCCTGGGGTAGAGCATGGGACTGAAGACACATGCCTGTGGGGTGCCAGTGTTGGTGATGATTCTGGCTGAAGTCCTGTCCCCGATCCTGACTGACTAGGGTCTGCCAGTCAGGAAGTTTAGGAGCCAGACATATAGGAAGGGTTGCAGACAGAGTGTGAGCAGTTTATGTGCGAGTTTAAAGAGGATGACCATGTTGAAGGCAGAGCTGTAGTCAACAAAGAGCATCCTGATATAGGAGTCTTTGTGTTTCAGGTGCGAAAGGGAATTATGGAGAACAGCAGCGATGGCATCTGAAGTATACCTGTTGGGCCGGAAGGCATATTGCAGTGGATCCAGTGTGTCTGGGATGCTGTTCTAAATGTGGGCTGTTCTAAACACCATTCTCTCAAAGCATTTGGTCATGACTGTGTGAGTGCTACTGGCCTGTAGTCATTCAGGCAGGTAAGAGTGTGGCTGAAAATGGAGGAGAGAACATCAGCCAGCTCATTGGCACATGCTCTAAGGCCCCTTCCAGGGATGTTGCAAATGACAACCTATACAGGGGGTTCTAGAATTACATCGGGGTTCCGCTCCTCTGACTGCAACATAAGTTGATTTTCGACATAAGTCTGAACTTATAATGTTTGTAATGAGGCTGCAGAGGCTTTATTGAACCGCACTGTGCTTTATTAACAGACAACAACCTGCATGAATGAGTAACATGTCTTGTGGGATGTGGCGTGTTACCTGGGGAGCAATGTATTATGGACTGTGCAGTGTGTGGACCGGAGAACGGGTGGGTAATACAGACAGAAAAGGGGTGGATAGAGCACTGCTTGCTGGGTGTTGTAATCTGTTAATGGGGAGAGCATGTGTTAGCAGCACGACTGCTCAGTTCTGAGTCGAAAAAATAAAGACATGTGTCCCAAACGGCATCACATTCTGTGTGAGTTCTTTGAGCTGACTGGTTTCAAAGAAGTGCATCCACTCGAATTTGGGAGTTACCCTGAGTGATCTGCCATTCAGCCCTAAAGCCAAATTAGTGGTCTCCCCGGGCTTCCGACCACGGTCGTCAATCGAACACGGGAAAGGTAACACACACATAAAGCTAACACCAGACTCTCTCGCCGTATTGCCGTAAAGCATTTAGTAGGCGTTCAACTGCATTTTACTACCGTATGTTCTGCCAACTTGTGCTCTCCCAGAAAGCAACTCTTTTTCCACCTCTATTCTGCCCTTATTTCCCACCAGACCCATTGCTCCCCATTAAACATGCCAAATCCCACAACAACTTGGAGTGCAAACGCTGTAAAAAATTTCTAATATGGAGCTAGCGACGTAACCACAAATCGTCATATAACATAACTCAAGGACCCCCTGTATTTAACCTATACTGTATATTCAAATGTATTTCCTTCTACAGAAAGTTGTTATTCACCTGAAGCTATTACATGGTGATGACCATGATAATAAGCATTTAACCATTGCAATGCGTTATGTCTTTCTTTGTTAGATAATTTTTTAAATAGAAAACTCTTTTAGTCTCACTGAACTGGAATGGTGGATAAGGCCAGTAGGGAAGACTGCTAAAATATAGTCATGTCCTTAGTCTGCAGAAATGTTTAGGTAGGTCTTCCCTATTAAAGTAACGTCCACATGAAAACATCCACATGAAATCCAGTTGTCTACTTTTTAGTGTCCAGCTCAAAGGTGCCCACTGTAGACACTTTTCATGGAAGGTGAAAAAGTGGCAACATGGACTGGCTGACCAGTCTGCGTCTGTGTCCTGATATTTCCATCAAAGACAGCATTAACTTTTTCAGCAAATTGGGCAATTTACAGCAATTTACAGCAATTTGTGCTACAGTAGCTCTGCTGTGGATCAGACCAGAGTGACTAGTTTTTATTCCTTTCAAGCAAATCAATGAGTCTTAGACACCCATGACTGGCTGTCCTTCCTTGGGCCACTTTTGGTATACACTAACCACTACATATAAGGAACACCACCCAAAATGCTGTTATAAAGATGCTCTAGCTGTCCCAACTTGGTTTTTGTCAAAGCCACTCCAATCCTTATTTGTCTTGCCCATTTGTCCAGCTTTCAACACACAGATTTCAAGAAATTACTGTTCAATTGTAGCCTAATATATTCCGCATCTTAACAGGTGCCAGTGTAACAATAGAGGTAATGTTACTCCTGTAGCCTGTGAGTGGTTTCAATGTTGTAGATGGCTGGTTTACAACTGGCTCTTGATCAAAGAGAAGAATTATTTAACCAGGCAAAGAACCACTAGTGCTAACTGGACAGCTGTTGAACAGCCAGCATTTATTCTGCTTAAACTTTAGTGTCATGACTTAAATGTATTAATAACACCATGTTTTTCTCTCCAAATACAACTCTCCAGCCTCAACTCTAATGAAAACTAGTCAGATTGAGCAATGCATCTGGCATGCTTCATTAAAACCTCATACCTGCTTCAAAGGGAGGCCTATTTGCAGACTGCACTTAACAGTGTGGTAGCTGGTCCCCACTTGTGTGGAAAAAAAGTGAATATGCACAACTCTGGTAGCAAATCATTACTCATAAGCCCCCAGTAAATCCAGGGTGGCAAGTGTTGTAAAACATGGCTATAAAAAGAGTAATTTCAGCTGCCCTCCACTTACTGAGGAAGTACCACTGAATGGCAGGCGAGCTGCATTTGATAAAAATCATTGCTGCTATTGGATAGCTAAGCTGTCTGCCAAACTGCGCTTACACTTACATCTTTTTGCAGATAGTCCATCTGAGCTCATGAATATGACATTACACGAGGTTATTATCAATAAAGAAAAGCACATTTACTCATGATTATATTGTTGCTATCAACAAAACTAGAGAAATTGTGCTTTTACAGATTTTTTTTCTAGATAATTCTTGCAAAGTCATTACAATTTCCCAACCTGCTAGTTAACTCTCCAAAACAGCTTGATGCTACCAAGCTAAGAAGTTGAAGGCTCATACATCTTTCCTCAGATTAACATGAAGTACCACCACATTTTATTTAAACATTTCTAACACACCTCATTGGTCAGCTCAACTGACTTGGAAGAAAATGATAACTTCCCATTATTTTTCATCAACATGTACAGGTGAACGAGCCAATAGACTGTGATGATATCAATGGATGAAGTGGATGATAATTGCAAAGGCATTTCCTAAAGGATACTAATGCGTTAGTACTGGAGTCCACTGACTGAACACAAAACCATATGTGGGACCCCCAATCCTGGGAAGCAAAATGGTGATCTAAGTGGAAGGTAGTACATCAGTTCTGAGGAAGGACCGTTGAATGGGGGCCCTTGGTGCATGTTTTGAGTGCGACATCTAATGGAGGACAGGGATGTGAGCAATCAGAACAGAGTGGGCAAGAACAGATGACCACAAGCAGTTGGTGCTCATTGAAGGAATCACAGTGTTGGAAGTTAGGCTGGGATATGAAAAACCACATTGGAAAACTGACTAGGGAGAATGGCATCTGTTTCCCATATCCACAGTGTATCACAATTAGTCCAGCACAAAATGGCTTTAATGTTGACTGCATGTGTGCATGTGTGTGTCCATATATGGTACTATGAGTTTTAGCCCAAGGGGTCATACTATAAAGAACCATCAGGGACCAATGTGTTGCCAAGAGAGTTAATTAGCAGGGTCACCTTTTAATTATGGTGGCATGTTCCTGGAGGCCTGGAAGGACTAATGAAGCCGGTCACTCTCACATAGGCACGGCCACTGAATGAAGTGTGCCACTGCTCAGCATGGCTCCATACTTCCGCAAGGTTTTACTGCACCCCTCTGTTGGACTTTATTATCCCGCAGGAACTCTGTGTCCATGTCTTCTTACCCACTTTGGGGGTGGGGGTGGGGGAGGATGTTAATTTCCAGTCTCTTTGTCATTTCTACAGTCATTGTAAACAGTAAAACATACTCTACAATCTCAGCTTTTATGGCAGCCTAAATGATATGATATAATGGAAGAATATTATCATTCTGTAGCGATCTGAAATCTTGCTGTGTCTTTGTTTTAAAAACTGCATCCTACTGTGAGCTCACTCATTCTTGCACTTGTAGATACATTCAGTATCCCAGAGAGAAGAGTGCAAGCAATACAGTATTTTGCCTAGGGCTCTTGGGTCAGAAAATCAGAATTCTGCCAAATAGACCACACAGAAGTTTGATATTGCTAGCTTTAACTAACAAAGGCCTTTGTTTTGTTATTTTACCAAAATAGGTTTATATTTCAAATGTTAACGCCATCTTAAAGCTAAACATTAATAAGTAGAGAGGGTAAATGCATGAAATTCATGCATGGTTTTTTTCAAGTGTTTTATAATGCTACCTGCAAAGTCAAAGTATTTCCAAAATAATTATGGTCAAATACATTGTACATCCTTACAGACAGACATCATAATCCTAGGCACACAGTATGCCCAGTTGAATATGTAAAAACTGACCTAAGGCCCATGTCACAGGGGGCCTGTAGCAACCAGTTCCCCTAAAATCGTTATTGTTCCCTCATATTGACACTGACATGACTGTAAAACCATTTAAGGACCTTATTCGTAATATTTTATATGCACAGATTTGATGTTAAATGATTATAATGCAAAATAAAACTCACATTCAAGCAGTAATTTATAGAAAGTCCATTTCATGTGAAAATATGTTTTTTTATAAGTTTCCAACATGACACAGAGTCTAAGCATGCTCCATGCATTTTACGGCATGATTCATGATGTGTTTAAAGTACAATGCTATGCAAATGCTTAGCTTAACATATTTTATGGAATAAAATTGGAATTCAATAAAAATGTGTTTTCTAAACTATTCAAGCCGCCATAATGCATCTCATCCATTAAAAACATTTAGACAAACTAAATTCATGACAAACTGCAACAATTTATATACCATAATTTATCAATTAAATCCCTTCAATAAATAGCGTAAACATTTCATTGTAATGTTAGATGCTAGTCAGTGGAGTGGGATGACTTGCCAGCATAAACATACAGCAGTGTCCAAGCCATGATACACTTCCATAAATATGTTGTGTGTATGACACCTGATTGTCATCCCATTGCCTAAAAAAACACTGGTCTCTGATTTCACCTTCAAATTATATGATAATGCTAAGGGTTCAATTACTTTTGCCACACACAGATATGTTATTGGCTTTTTTCAATAAATACAGCTCCAGATATATTAATTGTTGTGTAATTTATTTAGTTAGGTTTTCTTTGTCTTCTTTTGAGGACTTACATAGAAATATAAAACATTTTAAGGGTTTGCAAACTTTCAAAGCACCATTGACATTAAGATGTAGCTCATAAGATCTAGTCAAGCTACTGCTTTATGTCCCATACTGACAATAATAATGTGTAAAATATACACTTTAGTGTCCTCATTAACCTCTATACTGGTGTACATGTACTCTTAATCTCAAGAGACCTTACTAAAACAAGCTCCTAGAAACTGCTCTTGAGTACTGCTCTTTTTATTTGTCTGTCAAGTTTTTTGCCCTTGTCTGGCATTGCCATGGAAGACATTATAAAAACAATAGTCTTCTTTCTATTTATCTTCCTAAGTATAAAGTGTTGTCCATTTGAAAAGATTGGCACATTCCTGGGGAACTTCTAGTCTGGTCTAAAGAGAGTTAAGAAGAGTACAAATTCATGAACCTTCAAAAAGAACTGCATAGAAAAATATGTACAACTAAGACACAATGCACTTGCTAGTTTTTTATCTAATTTTTATCTGAATATATTTTCATCTATTCCACACATACTAATGATAAATATTAGCCTGCACAGAGGAGAGCTGTGAAAAAGGAGCCATTCACTGTTCACTCAAAATATATTGTTACTCATCATTCAAAGCATACTCATCTGCCTGTGGAACTGACTCATTTGTTTTCAGTGATGATGTAACTGGTAATGGCAAAAGAAGGATGAAGTCATTGTAACTGCTTGAATCTAACTAAATGGCCTAAGACTCCATAGATACTGCTCTTCTTTAAGTAAGACCCTGAGCATTCTACAGCATCTATGGAAGAATTAAAGGTAAAAAGTATTCCTTTGTAAGTGACCTGAACCCATGTGAGTATGAATGCCTCGTACTGAAGTCAATAATGTTGGCAAAACGCAAGGAAAGCAAGCAAAAATGATTCACAGGGTACAAAAGATTCATGACAACAACATTTGTAATCCTTGTAAATGCCACAGATACAAGTATCTGTAATAAATTTGATATGGGAAAGAAAAAAATAATATAATCTAAGAATAATAAGAAATCTAGACTGATATGTACACTTCCATTATATGTTTCATGTTGTTAGCAGTGTATTTCTTCCTGTGCAATAGTTATCTAATTCAGATTTTCAGATGTTAATCTTAATTAAACTGCATCAAATCAAAAGCTCATTCTCAACTTTATAGGGTATAAAATGTAAAACAATCAATTTTTATACAATCATGGTTATATATTGATATCTGTATAAAAAATTTAAAAGGTGGTCCTGTGTGGTAAAAATGTTTATTACTATTAATTCCTGGTGTTTGTTTTCTAGACCATGTTGTCAAATGCTTCTACAATATAAATAAATAATTGATTACAATTTTTATGTATTAAACTATATAATAATGCGTATCATTACCGTCAGTATTTTTTCATTACATTTTAGAAAATATTCCAACTTCTCTGCTTTTTTAGAAATTGGGTTTGTAATTGCTCTTCTTTGGTTTCACCTGCACAATAGACTTTGTTTAATAAACTGGATTTGAACCTATGTGTCTCAGTTCTTGGTTAGTTCCTGCTTTTGAAGTGTCTGTCAACATTCCTGAAACTGGGTTCCTACCTTTTTGTGGGGTGGTATGAATATTCTAGCAGGCTCCAGACTCCCCAAAAGCCCCCACCCGAGTTGTCCTGATTCTGGCAGGACTAGGGTAATCTCTTATTGATGAGCTTGTTCAAATGGAATGGGGACAGATGTCATTCTGTCACTTCCACTCTTTTTCACATTGGGCTTTGTTCATTTAGGTTTCTAGTATTTGCCACGTGGTCCCAAAATCCCACTTGATATCAAATTAGCTGTAATTACAGAGATTTTCTTTTCCTTTTAAAAAATATATACTTTATGCAACATATACAGTAAATATTAACTATTTGTACCTTGGAGCACCATCAATGTGGTCTTGCCACAAGTCCCCTCTCCAATGTGTTTATTGCTGTGGTGTATGTTTAAGCCATTAAAAAGAGCATTTCATATTTGAAAACATTTCATAAATGCTTTACTGTATTTTGAGGCCGTTCATGCATGTTGCCAGATGTTAAAAAAGTCTCTGCAGCATCATTACATGTACGAGTTCCAATTTACTTCACACTCAGAGGAACCAAACCCTGACGTAACTTGAGAACCCCTTGAACCCCACTCACCCCACCTGGAGTTTCTCACCATTCTCTGCCATCTTTCTTGCAGCAAATACAGTATAAACAAAGGCTCCTACTGGAAGCTCTGACGATGAGAGAGGTCAGAGGGTAGACTGCCCAATCAGAGACAACCCTGCAGGATGTACTCGATGACGTGGACTGGGACGTATCCCAGTCTGCTTCCTCAAACATCGGCAAGTTCACAGACATTGTGACTAGCTTCGCCTGTACAATGGTCAACACAAATGATCCCATGGCAATGGTTTGAGTTTTCCCCAACCAGAAACCATGGATTGTCCCATCTGTTCACACCACTCTCAAAGCATGGACCAAAGCACGGGACTGACTTCAGGTGACATGTCAGGCTTCATATGAACACGCTACAGGAACAAGGTTTAGTTGCATTTTAAGCTTGAAGCATGTGGGAAGGGCTGAGAACAATAACAGACTGTAAACCCAGCACCACTCGGTGACAAGCTGAACACTTTCATGGTGCGTTTTGAGACGTCTGCTGCATTCTATGACCTGCAAACTGCACACACCATTGAGTCAGCACCACTGACACTCTCAGAGCATGACGTGAAGAGAGCTCTGAGGGCTACTAACTGCAGGAAGGTGGCAGGTCCAGACTGCATCCAGGGTTGTGCTTTAAGAATGTATGCAGATCAGCTAGTCACACTATTTACCACCATCATCAATGCCTCCCTAGCCCTGCATGCTACATGCTACATCCCTGCATGCTTAAAAAAATTGTGATTGTCCCTGTACAGTGGTGTAAGGCCTCATCAGTAGAAACGAGAGGGCCTACCGGAGGGAGGTGGATGACCTGTTGAAGTGGTGTAAGGACAATCACCTCTCCATGAACATCAACAAAACCAAAGAGATGGTGATTGATTTCAGGAGACAGTAGGGGGATCACACTCACTCCTCCATCCAGATCAACAAAACCCCTGTGGAGAGAGTCAGCAGCTTCAAATACCTTTATGTCCACATCACTGAGGACCTTACGTGAAGCACTCATACTGATTCTCTAATTGCCAAAGCCAGACAATTCCTCCACTACCTTAGGCAGCTGAAAAATATATGCTAGAAGAGCAGATCCCGAGCCATCAGGATCACAAGAGACTCCAGCCATCCCACACACAAACTGTTCAGGCAAAAACAGAACATTTCAGGAGAAGACTTTTCAACCATAGACACACAGACTCACATATATGATCTTTTGCAGCTTTTTTGCACAACACAATTTATTATTTATTTGTATTTCTTATTTTAATCTTATCGTTAAGTCAGGGGGTACCTGTATAACTGCATGTGACAAATAGTTAGGGGGCGGAGCCTGAGTAAGCAAAGTGTGTCATTCATTTGAAAACCAGTGTGGGGAGACCTGTTTTTCCCTCATTGGCTGACGAGTCACATGCCACTCCCCAGGACTATTAATCCATCTGCTGGAGGTAGGAGCAGCTTGGCACAGCTGATATGGCTTCTATATCAGCATGGTTGCTCCCAGGTCCCAGGAGCCCATCAGTAATTTGGGTATATGGTTCTGGGGTTTACCTGTGAAACCTTCTGTCCACTGTAAAAATTCCAGCAGGCTGGTCTGTTAGGGCCTTTTGCTGGGTCTCACAGGTATCTTTGGGGTTCCCTTGGTAGGAGAACCCCATTCACATTCCTGAATGGAGAGGAGACATGCTCTGGTGGGGGAGGCAGTGTGGGCTTGAGGTGAGCACCTCTGCTGCAGATGTCAGCTTCACTGGAGAACTCTCTTACCAACTGGTCATTTCCAGGCACGTATGGGCTATGCAGTCCCCCCTTGGGGACCCCTTGTTGGGGGTTGTGCACATGCAGAGTGCAGAGTTCCCAGTCCTGCCTGTTTAGTCTTTGCAGGCAGGATCCCTAAACTCAGGGACCATGCCAGATAATCAGCAGCCCGAGAAGTGTCCTCTGCATTTTCCACCTCACTTTAACATCATGCTGCCACTGTTAGCACACCTAGCCAGTGAGCGGTTGTTTATTTTCCACCTCTTTTCAGCAGAGAGCTGCACACTTGTATTCCTACACTGGACAAGCTTTGAGATTGAAGAGATTCAAGAGAGGTCTATTGTCAATACAACAGTATACTGTACACAGTACACTGTATATTGAAATGCCGTTTCACACAGCCCCCCCACCTTGGTGCATTCGTAAAGAAAAGTGTAATGTAAAAATCTATCAAATATGTACAAATATATAAAGAAGAAACACACTTAATACACATCTACAAGTAAATAAACTCAAATAAAAACTACCTATACATAAGTTAAAAAGAAAAGATCTAAAAATCTAAATCTGTACACTTACACAGAAGGACATAAGACATTTTAAAGTGTTGAGTGCATTAGGCAAATGGTGTGTGCAAAAGATTGTTCCAAGTTTAAGTTCTTTGGGTTTTTTGCACAATACAAAGACAAGAGAGACATGTGCAAGATGAGCTGGTGAAAATGAAGGTGTAAAACAGGTGTGGGAGTGCAAATTAAAATACTGTATGTGGGTCTTTTAGTGTTGTGCGTGTGTGTGTGTGTGTGTGTGTGTGTGTGTGTGTGTGTGTGTGTGTGTGTGTGTGTGTGTGTGTGTGT
>JBBIGC010000013.1:13753486-13772830 GCA_037576955.1 Lepidarchus adonis | reverse complement strand
CCTCCTGGTAAATTGGTTTTATATAAAATGTGCTTAAAAGAAAAACATTTGGCATATTTTAATACCGCCTATATATTTTTGAAAGCACAGTACATATTTTAGCTCAAACTTGTCATAGTAGTCGGGGTTCCCTTTAAGGTCCAGAGGCTGTCTAGGCCGCTCCATGACCTTAATGCACTTCTCCTTGAGCCACTCCTTTGTTGCCTTGGCTGTATGCCTTGGGTCATTGTTGTGCTGGAAGACCCATTCACAACCAATTTCAGTGTCCTGGCAGAAGGAAGGAGGTTGTCACTCAATATTTTACAGTACATAGCTCCATCCATATTCCCGTCAATGCGGTTAAGTTGTTCTGTGCCCTTAGCAGAGAAACAGCCTCAAAGCATAATGTTTCACCTCCTTGTTTGACAGTGGGGATGGTGTTCTTGGGGTCATAGTCAGCATTTGTCTTTCTCCAAACACGGCTAGTTGAGTTGAGGACAAAGAGCTCAATTTTGATTTCATTTGACCACAGAACCTCCTCAAAAGCTCTCTCTGAATCATTCAGGTGTTCACTGGTAAACTTTAGATAGGCCTTCATATGTGCCTTCTTGAGCAAGGGGTCTTGTGAGCACAGCAGGATTTTAATCCATTATGGTATAATGTGTTACCAATGGTTTTCTTGCTGACTGTGGTCCCAGGTGCCTTGAGATCATTAACAAGCTACTCCTGTGTAGTTCAAGGCTGATGTCTAGGTCCATTGATGGTCATTTTATGTTTCGTTCATTTTTGAACAATTGCACCAACAGTTGTCTCCTTCTCACCCAGCTTCTTGCTTATGGACAACCTAAGACAACTCTTTGGTCTTGCCCATTGTAGAGAAGTCGTAGTCTGATTGATTGATTGAGTCTGTGGTCAGGTGTCTTTTATACAGATGACTAGTTGAGACGGGTGTCTTTAATGTGGGTGATGAGTTGAAATAAAGTCTGTGAGAGCCAGAAATCTTAATAGTTGGTAGGGGATCAAATACTTATTTCACTCAACAATATACAAATGAATTTATATATTTTATAAAATTTGATTTTCTTTCTATATTCTATCTTTAGATTTTCTGCTACAGGAATGATATATAGTATCCAATGCACAGACTAACAAAGAAAGAATGAGCAGCTGAGGAAAAAGGCATGCACCACTAAGTAGGCCTTGTTGTATGTGTATGACACAGATTATGGTAAAATCTGTGTACTTTTAAAGATTGAAAAAGACCATGAGACAATTTAAAAAATAGGTTCCATTTTTGCTATCTACGTATATTGTCATAGAACGTGCTAACATGAACATGAAGGCAATTATCAATCAGGGCTTATAGTGGAGCGTCAGAATGCATGAATGCATTGATGCTTGGAATGTCATTTTTTCTCTATTTTTTCCTTCTGTTATTCTTTTTTCAGTGTGTTTAAGAAATTAAAGATACTAAAAATGTTACATAATAATTTATAATTTTTAAAAATAATTTGTAGTGTTATATCCTTTGTTTGTTATTTAAGCAACAACCTGCTTTAGAACACAAATGTTAGCTGTCTATATTTTAAATATATCCCAATAAATCTCTAAACTAACAAATCTTTCAGTGTCGATAATTGCAGAATGTCAGGCATTAAGGTTCACTGAGTACATCATCCAGTGGTTGGCAAATACCTCTGTTGCATAGACCCATTACTCTCCATAAATAATTCAACCTATATTAAGGCACATTAAGGCAAATGTACTTTCTTTTCAGTCAGTGGTTTAACTTCTGACTGCTTTTCCAATCTTCTTTAGAGACTGTTCAGAGGATTGTCATTCTCAAAATTCTTAAATAATAGGCTCTCATTACTTAAATGACAATCTCTGCAAAACATTAACTGGAGGAGTGAAATGGAACAAAAATAGAGGCAAAGAATTGCTTTTCCATTTCTCCTATGTTTTTCAGAAATACTGCCTGTTGAATGAGACCATTTTCAAATGATCTGTGAATGGACAAAGCCCATTGAAAACCACATACATCTCTTCTGTTCATCAGTGTACTGACGACAATAATCATACTGTATGTAACTTACATTCACAAGAACAATTTGCTTCATTTTCCAAAACATCTAATAGCCAGAGATGTTCTTCTCTTCAATGCAACACTTTGCCTCATTTTACTGACAGACAATATTCTTAAAATACATCTTTTATGTCTTTCTTTTTAAAGTTTATAGATGCACCACATTATGTAAACCTTCTATATCAGTTAAAACTATTACACCAGGGGTGCCAGTCTTGAGGGACCAGTGTCCAGGACAGTTTGTTGATCTTCCTGATCAAGCACACCTGTGCATATTAGGAGGGGAATTACCAAAGTGCACTGGACATTGGCCCTCCAAGACCAAATTTGGGCACCTCATCTATTAAACCATAAATCCAGCTTTTATTTGAAAGAGTATACTATGTAGGCCTACAACAATAAAATGATGACTCATTTATTTCCATCTTGTCTCTATTACAGAATGGATGTCCTTTCTGCTAATGGGGTTCTATTCTTTTAGAATAATGTTAAACGATTTTTGTAAATGGAAGTTTTTTATTTTTTCTAACAGGGACTGTACTGGAGTGAGTTGATGCACTTAGTAGGGTAACTGTTGACTGAATTTGGATGAAAAACTGCTAAAAAGCCACTTTGTACCACCTGGTTTCACTTAACTTTCCATACATAGGTTAGGGCAGGTGTCTGTAAATGAAGAACAAATTAGCTTACTGCACTTTTTACAGTTCTGAGGACATGCACCATTATACCCACTCAATCTCTCCCAACCTCTATAAATTACTTTGGCTGGACTTGCGTGGCCTGCTCTGACCCGGGTTATGCGCAGCCGCATTTCACCTTGTCAAAGCCCCTAATGGTTAAATATGGGGTTGTCTTTGTTAGCTTGGTTGCCAGACATTTTCCATCTGTGTGATGTAGAAGTCTCTTGTGATCACTCTGCGCTTAATGAAGTGAGACTCTTTTTAGTTGAGGAACTGACAACTTCTTTGCTGTAGAAAATCCAAGACAGTTCTTCCATTTGGGTAAAAAAATTATACAAATATTATGTTAATCATACAGCCAAAGTACATTGGTTTCTTACAGCTTTTTATGGTAACCCAATAAGCTTTGCAATTAGGTAGTGTTAACCAGATCTGCCATTGGATCTGTGTATAAAATGTACATAGTGGCCACTGTGCTTTCTCTGTCAATACTACTATGGCAACATTAGTGACAACTTATGGGTACTACATCTGTGGTTTTACCTGTTATGAGGTACTGACATGCAAACCATTCAGCTTGTTGCCATGATACTTACGGGGGGTCCTGGGGAGAAAAAAAGAAAAAAGAAGAAACAGAAATTAGTATATTCTGGACAAATATGTCATGGATAAGACACTAGTTATTCATGTATGAGATACCAGACACCCAGCAGTTTTAATTTGATTAGCCTTTGGACTCATCTAAAACCCTTGGGTGAAAAAAAATACTTTGCTTCCGGTTGCTCAAATTTCAATGGCAAGCTAAACCTGTGTCTCATTTCCACATGCATGCAGGGTTGTGCCTTTTATTTATACTCTTGGCATTTAAGAATGGCATCTTGACAAAATGCCATTCCTGGATCTCCTTTCCAAAATATTGGCCAACAATGATAGGGTGGGCCATCACATGGCTTTTTGGAGTCATATGGCTTTACACAGGAGCTGTGGGTATGTTACAGGAGCCCCCTCTTTCTCCCTGCTAAGTTTTTATTATGGGGAACTAGACATGTCCTTCACCCAGTTACCCCTTTGCTCAGAAACTCCATGCAGTAAAACTGTAGGGATTTTTTATCAAAGAGCCTCACAAGTCATTTAGATTTTTTGGATCTTATTAGGAAACCACATCTGCTTAACCAAAAAGAGAAGGCAGGGATTTTAAACATTTTTACAAGTGAGATTTTTTTCTTAACTTCCTCATATTGGATGTGAAGTGCAAATCATTCCTGCAGCTGTTGTACATGAAGCTTCTACTACACTTATGGTTTTTAATGTACAGGTATTCATTTTATAAGCAAATCTCTTTATTTGTAATTACCACTTTGTGTATGTTATCCAAAATATGAAGTAGACCTGACAAGAAGATGTGGATAAACACTAGATAAATTATGGCATGAATATCTTTAGTGTTTTTTCATAATTGTTTGAAGTGCTGTTGGCCTAGTGCAATTGAGTTCAACAATTATGTCAGCTTATTGCATCTCATTATATACAATAAGAAAACTGTACAAAAAAATCAGGTTTCCTTGTTTCTATGATACCTAATCAACCCCTCACTGTTTCATTGTGTTAAAACTATAAAATGTGCAGGACAGTGGGCTTCCAGGATTGGTAAACACTTGTTGTAGAGTGTGGAAAACATTAAAAAGCATTCTACAATGCTCTTTAATACTATGAACACAGTCATAACAACAGATTGTAGGACACTTCATGAAATGTATGAGGACATATGGCTTATATTTTAATCAAATAATAGTCAATAATAAATCAATTATGAACCCTGGAGCCAGAAGAGTCTACAGTTTTTTAGATTTAGTCACACAAAACTGTCAAAACAACCACTTTCTCTGTCCTTTCATTAAACACATTTTAATTTGGCTTATAGTGATTGATGACCCACTGGCAAGGTAGATGGTGTGTGATCATGTGAAAGGACAAGTCATTATCACCAAGAGACATGACAGCTGCAAAGTTCACATCTGAGGCAATATGGCTGTTACATACAGTATCGGTCCATCTAGCATAGCTAGTAATATCTATATTTTAGTAGTTATAATGAAAGCAGTTTTATCATTTTTATGGTGCACATAGTGAATTTAAATTTCTAGTATTATTTTCTACCATTTTCAACCATCCCCCACCACACTAACCACCCTCTCTAATAGCCAATTATCTGCCCTGTCTCTTTCAGGAAAAAGTTATAACCATCAGCAATCAGTTCACAGCACATAGTAATATCTGGCATTCATCTGTTCCAAAGGAGACCATTTAAATATTGAGCCTGATCTCAAAGTCACTCCGGTCCAGCAACCCAACCACCTGCTAACTCAATCCTTTCCCCTCCCAACTTTGTCTGGCAATCTCTCATACCATCATCCCAACTCTAACTAACATCACCAACTCATCGTTGACTTCTGCAACATTCCCAGTAGCATTCAAACAGGCCAGGTAATACCACTACTGAAGAAACATACAACATATCCTTCATAAGCAGCAAACTACAGATCATCTCTTCTCCCATTTCTTTCCAAGATCCTTGAATGTGCTGTTTATATGCAAGTCTCTACTTTTCTCTGACAGAATAAGCTCCTTGTCCAGAACCAACATGGTTTTAAGAAAAGTCACTTTACTGACACTGCCAAGCTAAGTGTGGTGAACTCCAGACGGACAGCGAGAGCCACCTCAAAGTCATCAGTGCTCATACCGCTTGACTTATCAGCAGCTTTTGGCACAGTTAACCACTGACTTCTCCTATCCACCCTCTTCAGTTTTGGCATTACTGGGACTGGTCCTATGTACCTCACAGGTAGGTTCTTTGAGGTATCCGGGAGAGGTAAGGTATCAGCTCCTCCCCTGGTGACCACTGACATCCCTCAGGGATCAGTACTTGGCCCTCTTTTCTTCTCCTTTTATACCACATAATTTAGCCAAGTCATCCAACCATTGCATGGTTTTAATATCAATGGTATGTTGATGACACTCAATTGTACCTGTCTTTCTCATTAGATGATGACACAGACTCCACCAGAATCACATCATGCCTCACAGGTATTGTATCCTGGATGAAGGACTGCCACCTCCAGCTCAGCTTATCTAAAATGGAGCTCCTCGTCTTCCCCACCAACCCATCGGTTCATCACAACATCTCTATTCAGCTTGACAAATTGGTTATAACACAGACCACATCAGTGCTGCTTAGAGTCATCGTTTCTTGAGTGAGATTCAGTGATGCCTTGTGCACATAAAATGCTTAATTGTTTTTGTAGCTTGGAAGTTGCTTTAGACTAAAGCGTCAGCCAAATGAATAAATGTATATGTGAATACAATACTTCTCACTTTCAGCACATTGTCTCACAAGTGCAGAAATTTCACTCAATGCTACATTTGTGATTGTAAGCAGAAGAGTAAATACTAAAATACAATTTCATAATTGTCCATAGTCTAGTTTTAGCAAAACAGAAAAAAAGTCAGAAGGACCAACCCATGCAGAATGTAATACAGAATGTAAATGTAATGCACTTTGCTTCTAAGAGTTTAATATTAATACGAATAATAAGAGTTTAATTTGAATCAAATAAATTTTTATTAATTGAAATAAATGCAAATTCTTTATTACATAGCTTCTCTTTGGAATTGAGTAATGTAAGTTTAAAAAGTTAGGACTGAGTCCAGTACAGTGGTAGATTTCCAGGTGATGCATTTGATGGCAGTCAAAGCTGCAATTTCCTCACATCAATTAGATATAGTATTTAAGAAGCAAATAAGGATATTACGTTTGTGTGTATTTGTTTGCTAGAATAGACTTACTAAGCAAATGCTATAGTTTTTCCTGCTGAGTGTTATTGTTTTGTTAAGCAAAATAGTCAATATGGAAAAGAAACTGCAAGGAAGAAATGTTTTTTTTTTCCTGTGGTCAGTTCACTATCAAAGGGAGTCCTCTGGGCTGCACAAAGAAGGTGTGTACTCAGTCACATGTATATGAGAGAGTGCATCCAAGCATTGACCATCCTTTATGCATAGACACAGTCATAGAGAACCAGCACAGCCTCACTAAACAGAACTCCACTGCCAACCCCACCCATGACTGCACCAGCTGGTCCAACCAAACAAGTGTCCCTGCCTTCTCAAGCTCTGGCCTTCAGTCTGACTCAATGAAGTGTCAATTTGAGCTTCAGTTCCTCTGTAAATATTTTGTGGTTTTTCCAGTTTACTTTCCCCCTTCAATTAGCTGTTTTACTCAAAAAAATGCAACCAGATGAAAGGATGTTCCATTCCCCCAGACAGGGCAACCACTCTTACCTCAAGTTTGATGTTTCTCACCCTGGATTCTGCTTTAATGGCATGAAAGATCTGCTCTTGAAATAGCTCAAAATTTCCCCACTTGCTTTGTAACTGCTGACTGATGCAGAAATGTGATCTTCATTTGCCATACATCCAGACAAGAGGCAATTACCCATTTTCTTGTGATGTGACTATCAGGCAGTATGAAATCAATGTCTTTCACTATACTTCAAAAATAAAGGTATCTCAATAGTTCTTGGCTGAGATGCATGGTTGTAATTGATATTGAACCCCTAACATTATGCAGAGGTTTTAAAATAGCTCTTTACACTCACAAAACTCATTTATAAAAATGCTTCTTTAGTGAACCAATTTTTTTTTCTGTGGTGTCACTCTAAAGAGCCCATTATTAAAGTTGTAAGTTCCAAAGGAAATTGCACTTCTTAATAATATATTCCATACTTTTATGAGGGGAAACATGGGTCATATACACTTTTACTTCAAATGCTCCATTAGTGTGATGTGTAAAGGTGAGAGGAAAAGAACAGGCTCAAAATGTCATTATTTAAGCATCAACTCGCATTTGTTTTGGCTAGTCTGTGGACCACACTCTAAGTGGAGTGGTGCATATGTGTGGTCACGGGGAAGAAGTAAAAGCTGTGTCTTTGGCCTGGCTGTTGGTTCTGTCAGTGGTATGGCCCAAGTGTAAAAACATTGGTATGTCTGTCCTTGCTTGCAAGAAGCTGCTAGAGCTACACAAGCATGAGGCTCTTATATCAGCACAACGCATGGGACTGTTACCCTGTTTGTCTGTATTGTAACCATAGCCGGCTGTGCAGTGTCAATCGCTACGCTTGCTGCTATTGACTAGCTCTCAAGAGAATTTATCCACAGGATGTTATTTCAGTTTTCACTGTTGCATGAAATAGCACTGGAATACCCCCCAAAATCAAAAAGATTAGAAGAACCTAATTTTTTTGAATTATGCAAAATATCAACAGAATGCGTCACTGGGAACTTTAAGCTCACCACAGCTCAAGAACGCACTCGCTTGGCTTTGAAGTCACAACTCCTGAAAATGCATGGCAAATGGCAGTCTGAAATCCAAACCATCCTCGCTTGCATCTGCTTGGCTCTTTCGCTAACAGAAAACACACCCTCCAGGTCATTTACAAGATTTGAAATTAATTTAACAAAATTAAGAGCAGAGGAACTTTACTACAAACATCAGAAGCCAAGTATGAAAAGTGGCCTCCCTCCTGATTGTGTTTAATTCCTGTGACTTGAAAGCTATCATCGAAATGAACAATAATGGGGTCCACTGTCTTGTTTTCTATCAGGGCCTGCTTTCATTTCTTTCCTTTGACCTAACCGCTACCTCAACTGCTAAGCTCACTGACAAAAACAAGCTTTTATACAGTCTCATTCAAATTTATATGCACTCTTTCAAATGGGCTTTTTATGAAGTGGCTACCTTTGCTCCAACAAATTCCAAGGTGTTCACTCTCTGTACATCAACACTTGTGATCATTAGTCTCGAGAATTTTTTTTTTTTTTGCATGTGGCATTGCACATTTGGAGGGTTCAAACATTATAGTCTAATCCAGCATCCATTTGCTATGGTCTATGAATGGGACACCACTGACACGTGTCTTCCAGAAAGACGTCAGGCCAATTTGTGCAGGATTTGGTAGGGCTGTCCAAGGTTTAAATCTCTTCCTGGAGGTCCAGTAAAAACGGAACTAATGGTAATAGCCAGTGTAATCAGCCCAAACCCCTTTTGGAATTTCATTTAGCAGAAACAGCATTCAATGCTTGTATGCACTTGTATGTTAGGTCTCAGTCAATTCCATTTAGAAAATGTGGAAAAAATTAGCATTCATTACCCCTTCATGAATAAGTTCCACAAGTAAATTTTATGACTTGACACTTCTTTTAAAACTGCCCACTTGAGTGAGATGAAATGCATGCAATGTTAACCAGTCATGTGTTCAATTAGCTTACTCACCAGGATCTCCATTGCGCCCTCTTCTTCCTCGCTTCCCTGGTGGGCCTAGAATGCAAAGAAAGGATTTTCTTAGCCCATTCAGATTCAGTTACCATAAAATACTCAGAAATGCAAAGTTTTATGTGTTGCAGACTTTGTCAAAACCCTACAAGCTTAAAAACCACCCAAAGAGTAGTGCTCAGACAGAGGTTTTGTCCAAATATTGCCTTTGGAAACGTTATGCTTCTTTAGGCCATCTCAAGGTTCATTAAGATTTTAAAGGTCAGAAGCTGAAACAGGAAGACACTACACTCAGATTTGCAACAAATATGCACTTATTCTTCAATTTATCCAATTTCTTCACTGTTATTCTGTTCAGCCTGACTGACTTTATTTCTTATTTGTTTTTTTAAGCACTCTTTTCAGTTTGGTCTTTGTGAGCCTGACATGAATACACTCAACCAGAAGAATGACGTGATTACATAGACTGTCAAGTTTAACATGCTGAAAATGTGGCTGAAAAAACAGCTAAATGTCCTAGGTATTGACCACTGGAGCCCTACAGAACTTGAGTAGCTAAGCTGAACTCCCAGAACACCCCAGAGGTTTAAATTAAATATAGAGGAAAAGGAACAGTATTGTTTAAATCAATTCATCCACTGACATTAAATTGTTCAGAAGCACATTAATGTTACATATACAAATAATATATATAAGCAAATTACTTTATATATCTATATATTAATATTGGACCCTTGCCTAAAAAAAGTTGTTGTTGGGATCCCAGAGAACAAAAACATGTACAATTTAATTGAAAAACCACATAAAGGATCGGCTGATTATGTATCACCATCACTTTTGGACCACTGTTTTTGATATAAAAAGCAAATCTGAATTCCATTATACAAGACGATGCACTAAGACTATTCCTCAGACCATACAGCACGGTAACGAACAAAGGTACCAATTTCAGCAAGTCTAAATACATATTAAATTGCAGCTACTGTAAATATTTGATGCTAATCTGAGTGAATGAAAGGGATTAAGACTTCTTAATTATCCTAAACATTTCAAATTATTCATTGCTGCTTTATTGCTATGCCTTTGATTGTTGTATCCTTTGTTGGCTCTCATTGGCAGGACTTATGATAAAAATATGAATGTAAAATGAATAGTATAAAGAAAAATGAATAAGGGTATCAATTATTAATAACACTTCTGACTTCTAAATCATACCCATTGAGAGTGACCTGCTAGGCAGAACTCAAGGCTACACTTCGGCACATCAACATTCTAACATATTTCACACACCTTTGTATTTTTACCTGCATGAAAAGCAATGCAGTTTAACCAAGTATATATATTTATACATATCCACAACACCAGTCCATATAAAGTAAATTAACTATGCTCGGTTTGTAATGAAACTTACAGGGTGTTTAAAGTACCAACAAAGTCTGAGAACAACAGGCTTACAGTATCTCTTTTTCTAAAAGCTGATTTCCTTTGTATTTGTTATTTATAGCTAACATGATGAATATTTGAAAATGTTAAATTTTTTTAGTGTCTCTGGTTTCATGACTGAATATCATTTAGAGCAAGAAAAAATCTATGATTTCTACAAAAGTAAATTCTGAGAAACTACCCTAAAACTATAGCACTGGGAAACTTTGCAGCAGTTATAATAATAGTTCTCCTAACAAGTGAAAATCCATTTTATTTTCATCATCTCTGTGTTGTGGATACTTTCAGGCATTTCAGGCATTGTGTGCCATTCTTTTCTCACACAGACATATTTATGAGAATTTTGTTCTGCTTAAATGCTCACAGCTGTCAAAAAAATTTTTAGTTTAAATTATTCTTTGAAGATAAATATGGAAACTAACCACGTGTTTAAATTATGCACAAAAATGAATCCACTTGAGAAGGTTATTCAGTTGGTGGTGGCATTTGTACAGATCCCATGTGTCCCATGTATACTGTAAGGATAAACTTCTGTTTGAATACATATTTGCTTCAAACTGCATTTGAATGTATATACAAATGTTCTAACGTACCTTTTTCATCTTATTCTGTTATTAACCTGTCAG
This sequence comes from Lepidarchus adonis, assembly GCA_037576955.1. Classification (NCBI taxonomy): domain Eukaryota; kingdom Metazoa; phylum Chordata; class Actinopteri; order Characiformes; family Lepidarchidae; genus Lepidarchus; species Lepidarchus adonis. The sequence goes on along the minus strand of JBBIGC010000013.1, from coordinate 13,761,691 downwards.
AAATTTGTCTGCAAACTTTCACATTTACAAACAGTTTTTAGATATTAAGTCAAGTCAATTTTAACATTGAGCCCAAATGATGTATTTAATGTAAGAGTGGACATATATATGTAAATTTATATATTTTATGTCAGTATAGTGCTTTCATATAAATACCCTATTGCATGAGAACTGCACATTTCCCATAATTATTGTTTCTGTAAAATGTACTGTAATTCTATTTCATTTCTGTCCCAGAACACCAACTATGAGCAGACTCACCTTTATATAAATATGTGCTACATGTTTGTATATAATAGTTATGATAAAATTTCAAACACAAAGAGCAGCATTTTTCACAATTTAAAAGAAGCAGCTGCATTTAATGCTGTATCAATACTTAAAATATTTGAATTATTGACATGATTTCAAGTGGCTTAGCAAATTAATTAATTACATAAATTTACAATCAAACAAATGATATGTAATGAACACATTTTAGAGATTGAAGATTTTGCCGTGACAACAAAGATTGTGCTGTATGCAAAACATTAGTGTAATCAAATTCAGCTTCCTGCTTTCAGTCACAAACACACAATCAAAATTCAACAGAATGTATTTGTGTATCTCAAATAGCTGCTATATACACTGATATCGATTTTGCTCCCATTTTGAATAAGCTGACCTAACGATCTGAAACATTTTCTACATACACAAAAGACCCATTACTCTCAAATATTGTTCATAAATCTAAATTGGTGTTAGTGAGCACTTCTCCTTTGTTGAAATAATCCATCCCACCTCACAGGTGTGGTGAATCAAGGTGCAGATTACAGCATGAATTTTGTACAGATGTGCCTTAAACTGCTCACAATAAAAGGCCACTCTGAAATGTGCACAGTTTTATGTTGTCACATTTTGCCTCATGTAGTGCAACACATCTCCATCGTATAAAGATTATCAGGTTGTTGATTGTGGCCTGTGGAATGCTGATCCACTCCTCATCAATATCTGTGCAAAGTTGCTGAATATTGTCAGGAACTGGAACACACTGTCAGATACGCTGATCCAGAGCATCAAACATGCTCAATGGGTGACATGTCTGGTGAGTCTGCTGACCATACAAGAACTGGGATGTTTTCAGCTTCCAGGAATTGTTTACAGATCCTTCAATATGGGGCCGTGCATCATCATGCTGCAACATGAGGTGATGGTCATGAATGAATGACACAATGATGGGTTTTAGGATCTCGTCATGGTGTCTCTGTGAAATCAAAATGCCATCAACAAAATGCGCCTGTGTTCATTGTCCATAACATACGCCTGCCCATACCATAACCCCACCTCCACCATGGGCTGCTTCACCCACAACACTGACATCAGCAAACCACTCACCCACACAATGTCACACACACTGTCTGCCATCTGCCCTGAACAGTGAAAACCGGGACTCGTCCTTGAACAGGACGCCTCTCCAACATGGCAGACGCCATCGAAGGTGAGCAACTGCAGTCAGGTCCAGACCCCGATGAGGGCGTCCCTGAGATGGTTCTTTGGTTCTGCAAACTGATTGTTGCTGCTGAGTTTGGGTGGCTGGTCTCAAACGATCATGGAGGTGAACATGCTGGATGTGGAGGTCCTCGGCTGGTGTGGTTACACGTGGTCTGTGGTTGTAAGGCCGGTTGGATGTACTGCCAAACTCTTTGAAACACCTTTGGAGATGGCTTATGGTAGAGAAATTAACATTAATTTCATGGGCAACAGCTCTGGTAGACATTCCTGCAGTCAGTAGCCAATAGCGCAGTCTCTCAAACGTTGCAATATCTGTGGCGGTGTGCTGTGTGATCAAACTACGCATTTCAGAGTGACCTTTTATTGTGGGCAGTCTAAGGCACATCTGTGCAATATTCATGCTCTAATCAGCACCTTGTTATGCCACACATGTGAGGTGGGATGGGTTATCTCTGTAAAGGAGAAGTTCTTACTAACACAGATTTATATTTGTGAACAATATTTGAAAGTAATGGGACTTTTGTGTTTCAGATCTTTGAAGTCAGCTAATGCAAAATGGGAGCAACACCAAAAGTGTATTTATATTTTTGTTCAGTGTAAAAAAATTAAGTAACAACCTGGTTTTGTTTTTGCTGCTAATTAAAGTAGTCTCTAAGAGTTAACTGACAGACTTTTGAGGACTGATTTTACCAATATTTTACTATACAGTGGTGCATACTGGCCAGCTTTCACTTCCACAGGCCACATTCATTCAGTATGGCAGTTAGTGCTCTCAGTGACTGTTTGACAAGTGACCTTTGGCTCAACTATTCAAATTGTGACCAAGGACCCATTATTCACATCATGTCTGCATTTTATACTTTAGTGAGTGATATCTTCACAAGCTTCTGCTGGAAACCTCATGAGTATTGGACTCATTAAAAAAAAACTCATTCACTCTTTAACTTGTTGGAGGAAAGACTTGCACCAAAGACATGGATTGCCAGTAAAAATGCATTGTCCTTGGCTCCACCATCAACCGTTCAGATGTTAAGCAGCAGCTTCTCTCAACTCACGTTGGAAGGAGAGACACTCCAAGTGAACCATGGACAAGCTTTTATAGTCTCCTGGAAAAAGCACATGACTTTTATGCTCAAGCAGTAGCAAATCAGCCAAAAGCTAAGATCAGCCAAAGCAGTAGCTTTGAGTGATGTTAGCAAACAGCTAACAGGGACATGTGTAAAGGACTTTGTAGCCTAAACAATCTATTTGTTAACATCTCAAGGCCAGAGGCAAGTCTGGCATTTGTTGTTGGGATGTGCCGTCACTAGTCAAAACAGAGGTGTTCTTTCTCTATAAAAGCCCAGACGGACTCTTCGGGCTCTTCGGGGAAGACTTTTGTCTAACATGGTTGTTCAAGTTTAAATGTACCTGCTGAAGAAACTGAGTAAAGATTCTTTTATTTTTAATATCAAAATGGCAAAAAAAACTTGCTGAATCAAATGATCCTATTTACCTGGAAGCATCAATTATGATAAAATAATTCAATAAAGTAATTCATTAAGGTATAGATTTGAAGAACAAGAAGTCAAACAAGAAGAGATGGCACTTCCAATTTATAACATCATGTAGAAATTCTATTTCCAGAAAAGTTTGGATATTTTGCAAAATGTTAAATCATGTGACCCCTTTTCAATACCATTTTGCCCTTTGCAAATATACAAAAAATTCAAATTTGATTGTTATAACACACTCAACAAAACCTGGGACAGAGGAATGTTTACCATTATGTTAAATACCTTGTTTTATCATTCTTTTGAAATTGACATTGGAAAATGTATCCATTAAATGTGGTCTCTCCCAGGTTCCACAGTTTTCAGCCCATCTGACATGAGCTCAGGCTCAGAGAACTCATTGGGGTTTCTGTATGCACTTGATGCATGGCTACCCCATTGATTAATACAGCTTTATGTTGCTTCACTTGATGCAGTAATGTACTGTGTTAAGTGACAAATCTTTTAACTACTCTCAAGCCCAGGTGTCTATATTTTTCATAGGTCTGCATGCCACTGAGCTGAATAGCTAGCACAGTGATGGTGGAACCAGCCATTCACCTAAACTCCCACACAAAGCCCCAAATAACCCAACTAGCTCCATAAACCACAAAAACACAACCAATTCCCCAACAATAAGCACATTAAACCCCCCCAAATATGTATGGTCTTGGTTGCATTTTGAGAAATATTCCTTTTTATATTATATAAAATATTCCTTCCTTATATAACTTTTCTGTTGTTGATCTTTCTATATTGGAATTTCTTTGGTTGTACTTCAACACAGTATTTAAAAAATAAAAACTAAACTAAAAATGACATTTGAACAGATGAACAAATTAATCAACATGTTCCTTGGCCTCTGATTACAGTGCACTATTTTTTTAAATGTTGCGTCCTGAAAGGTTTTTGCTGATTGTGAATCACATTTACATTTCACATAAGCTATTAAACTCAAGTGTTTTCCTCCGGATTTTCTTTTATATTCAGTGTCTGATGCATCACGTTGCAGTGTCCAACAGTAGTCAGCAATTATTGATGGATTCCAGTTGCCCTGGTATTGTTTCTCCATTGTAGCAAAGTCCAGGTGAAACCTTCCAGCGTGTTTGTCACTGACAGAGATTTGTTGGGAAGAATTTCAAGTGTGAGTGGAGGAAATTAATCTTGAGTGACATGTTGCACTTCATTGTCTTGTATGCTTTGAGAAGTTTGTCTACAAGCTGAATGTAGTTTGGGGCTAAATGGTCAACAACATCTTTGAAGGCTTTCCAGGCAATTTTTTCTAGCCCAACTAACAGATCTTCAAACCGCTTGTCACTAACACGTCTGATCTGGGGCCCAACATAAATGCCCTCTTTGATCTTGGCATCAGTAATTCTTGGGGACATTTGTCTTAAATAATGAAAATCTTCACCTTACTTGTTTATTGTTTTGACAAAATTCTTCATGAAAATCCTCCCAGTTTTATGTGAAGAGGAGGCAAAAATATATTTGCTGGGTCGACAAGCAATTAATGTGCCTAATTTTTCTGTTCTGGAACTAAATTTTTGAGTGGGCAGTTTTGTTGAGAACAATGTGAATCTTTGGCACGACTATCCCATTCACAGATGGAATAACAGTATTTTGTATAGCCGAGCTGCAGTCCTATTATCATATGATTCTTTCATGTGTGCTGCCTAGCCAACAGGTACTGAGGGATAAACGTTGCCATTGTGTAGCAGAACAGCTTTCTTAACATTCACAAATCAATGAAAAGAAGCCACTCTTCCAGGTTGTGGTCACACAAGGCTGAGAATAATCCTTCAATGTCACAACAGAAACAGAGGTTGTCAACTTGTGCAAAAAGTTTGGTTTTCATTTCATTCATTTTCATGTCATTCTCGAAACAAAGAAATTTTTGCATCTGGTGAAAGCAAACACTATTCCTGCAGTCTTGAACCCAGCAGCTCAGCTTTTGCTTTTGACAGACCCAAATCTCTGACCAAATTGTTCACTTCGGAATGTATTATTAGATGTGGATCGCCTGATGAGCATGGTTCAAAATCCACATCTTCCACAAAACAGCTTCCAACAAATCATTGATATGACATCGTGATAATGAGCGAAAATATTTGGATACAAATATAAGAAAAAATCCTGACAAAACTGAAGATTATTTGGAGACGGTATGTGATCTAATATTTTGATGTAATATTCAGGATCAGCACCCAACAATCTATAAGAAACACCCAACAGTATTCAAGAAGCAAAAACTCTGTTGTGCAGAGTTTGGTTTGTTTTATTGTGCACAAAGACATTTTTAATGTATTAAAACCATACGTTTTATCCAAACCAGTTTGTAAAATATACAAATAGATCTAAGAAGAATTACGACATTTTTGGTATATGAACATTCAGCAGAGAATCAAACACCATATCAAACACATCTGAGTATCATTACACTCTAATCATTACAAATAAAATCAACATCCATACATGACCCTGGCTGAGGGGAGCCAGAGGTTGCATTATGAAAGTGCAGAGCAACTTTGTTTGGGCATATCCATAAATTGCCATCAAAACACAAACACAGCAGGAGCTGGAACATAGGCTGACTAAGTAAACACAGGAAAATCCATGACCACAGTGAAAAAAAATCATGAAATTCGGCTGCACAGAACAGCAGGGAAACTAGGAAACAAGACTAGGAAAGAGTCAGATCTGTGATAGGAAGGCACCAGGGTTGAGCAAGAGAAAATGAGGAGCAGTCCAGATCAGTGTAGAGAATCCTTACAGTGACATTGGACTATATACAAATACTTGGGAGAGTACTGGAACTATATTCTACTCAATTCAATGGCAGCAACACACTGCAGCAAGTAAATGCAAAGAACACTAGTCACTGTTTAATTTAATTGTTAATTGAAGAAAGGTTGATATTTGTGACCATAGTCAGCACGTCAAAGACAAACACTGCACATATATCATTCACAGAAAAATATTCATATTACATGACTGTAATAGCTGAGAAAAGCACAATGTTGTATCTATTTAAAATGTTGTTGATTTAATGTTTAAAAAGGAGTCGGTAGATCTTTTGCTTGAAACAGTGGCGACCAGGATAAACCTAATTTATCATCATAATTCCAAAAAGGGGCTTAGGCAAAAACATCAGCAATTCAGTTAAAGCAATATAGAAAGCTGCCCTGTCTCATTTATCACACCTTTATACATTCATTAACCACGTCCACTAAAAAGACTCATAATGTTCTTAAGCACAGAAGAGTTTTTTAAAGGTTATTTAAATCTTTGCCTATCGCAGGTTCAGATCAGTGATCTATCTAGCGTCAGTATTGCCTGTGGTGTGTGGGCATGTTTACAGAGGTTATCTCAAGAACACTTGATACTGGGTGAAGATAGTGAGCCTGTGAAGAGAGGAATCTAAATCCCAATAGAATTTTCATGACCTTTTCTTTACACTGTTGCTAATCCTTTAACCTTGGCTGACCCACAGAAACTAGAGGAGAGACAGACGTGTTGACAGACATCTTGTGAACAGTCACTAGTAGAGCAAACATTTGTGTTTCATTTTATTTATGAAAAAAATAATGTAGTTGAGGACCATAAACTACACTGAGGGACATTTGTTCCATTTATAACACTGATCTGAAACATCATTCCCAATTCAGACTTAAGAGACAAGGAACTAATTAGGAGCACCATACAGATTTTAGTGATACACATTTTTCAGTATGTAAGAACCACTAGTGGATAAGTAGACACACACACTAGGGCTGTCCCAATCAGTTTTTTATTTGTCCCAATGTTTATTTATTTGTAATTACAATTACTTTGAAATTGTTGATTATATTTCCATTGCTTAATGAATATAACCGTTTACACAACATGAATACCAAAAAAATGATTAACATTTCAATAATCATTAAAACGTTTCTTGAACACTGCTCTGCACAGCACTGCTCCAGAAAATGTATCCACAATAAAATAAAGTGAGATTAATGAAGTTATGCAGAATAATGCATTCAGATGCCAGATAATTCAACAAAATAAATGAAAAATCAAGTAACCCAGGAGGAACACAAAAATAAAAATTAAGTGCAAGTAAAAGGACAAAGCAGCCAACCTGTTTGACACCTAATAAAAAAGACTACACCTATTGCTTTATTAGAGTAATCATTTTAATCACTGCATGTCAATTTATCTTGACTTGGAACTTGAAATAGAGCATTGAATTAGGTGACTAAAGTTAAAGGCTACATGCCATGTTAAAGTTTATTTCAGGGAAGTTAGAATAAGCAAGTGAGTCACTCATAAATGACAATGCAATAGTCTTGCATAGTCTACAAACCAACATACCATCAGCATTATGAAAAAAATATTCATATTCAAATATCCTACAATATAGAAGATCATGTGCAGTTTTTTTGCCGTTTACTGCTTTGCACTGTTACTGGATGCAGCCACGCTGTTTTTATATATATTTTTATACATACGTTGATGCAGATTATCCATGTTGTTGAATTTACATAATGAGTTATGTTGGCTATGTTGTAATCCTAACATACTATTGCACAAACACAAAAACACGCACATACAGACAGACACAGGTGTATTTTAGATAAGACAAGGGCAGATGATTGGAGCTAAACTCTGCAGGAAAGTAGACCTGTAGGAAGAGCTGGTTGGTGAATATTGCTGTATGGGCTGACTCTTCAGAAAGGGTTAAGCTAAAAACAAAGCAATGTTAGAGTCTTAATCTGTAGGAAATATGTCCTTAGTGGACCATGTGCTAATATGTAAATATCTTTTTAATTGTTCCTGGACCTAGTGAACATAAGCTAGTCAGGTTAGACAGTAATAAACAACTCTGCAAACTGTACTTTCACCATTATATTTTTAATAAAGTCTAAAGTAGCAATGGAATTAGTAACGTATACAAGTTTACATACACATCCCCACACTGTATCACACTGTTGATTACAGAGCACACCTATGAAACTATGACCAACCATGCACTGGAATATATAACAAAATGACAGTATGAAGTTTTCTTACTAAAAGTGTGAATGCCAATCATGTATAGAAGCTGAAGAAAGCAACAGTACAGCAAACTCTGTGTGTGTGTGTGTGTGTGTGTGTGTGTGTGTGTGTGTGTGTGTGTGTGTGTGTGTGTGTGTGTGTG
>JBBIGC010000013.1:13730330-13753386 GCA_037576955.1 Lepidarchus adonis | reverse complement strand
TAATGTTTATCAGTACATTGCAGAAAATAATGAACTTTATCACAATATGCTAATTTTTTGAGAAGGACCTGTATTTGTATCCAAGCATTTTCACTCCCATAAGTGACTTATCAACAACGGTTTGTGCAGCCTGGGCATGTCCAGGCATGGAATCATGAATGCCGAATCCACCAGAGGATTGGACCTTAGGGGAACCAGGTGAAAAAACAGCAATGCAGGGCACTGACAGTGACATTGACCCGGATTTTGAACCGTGCTCATCAGGCGATCCACATCTGACAACACAGTCTGAATTGGTCAGAGATTTGGGTTTGTCAAAAGCAAAATTTGAGCTGCTACTGTACATTCAAAACTGCAGGAATGGTATTTGCTGTCACCAGGTACAAAAATTTCTGTGTTTCAAGACAAATAACATGATATAACCACATTTTTGTCAATAATTGGAATGCGATTACAACCCGGAAGAGTCATGTCGCTTCATTGACTCGTCAATGTTAAGCTCGAAAGCTGTTCTGCTACATAATGGCAGCATTTATCCTTCAGTACCTGTTGGATATGTAGCACACATGAAAGAAATGTATGATAATATGAAACTGTTACTGAAGTACATCCAGTATACAGTACCATGTACACCTGAAATATCTGTGGAGATTGTTGCTCTGTTACTACAACTGCAGCCCGGCTATACAAAATACTGTTGTTTCATCTGCGAGTGGACAGCCGTGCCAAAGAGTCACACTATTCCTGACAGAACTGGCCACAGAACTAGTTCCAGGATAGAAAAATATGGCACATGAATCTTCACATAAAACTGGGACTCATTAAGAATTTTGTGAAAGCAATGAAGAAGGAAACACAAGGTTTTCATTATTTAAGACACATGTTCCCAAGAATAAACTGATGATAAGATCAATAAGGGCAACTGGAATACGTCAATGCTTGATGACTACTGTTGGACACTGCAAGGTGATGCACCAGATACTGAATACGAAGGAAAATCAGGAGCATAACACTTCTAGTTCTGTTTAATTTAATAACTTTTGCAAAATGTAAACATGACTAAATACATGCAGTGATCAAAATGTTAATAATATCTGTAGTCACATAAATACATCTAATAGTTTCTTAATGGCCTTATTACAAAAAACTATAACAAAATCAAGAAGCCAAACAAAAAGCACACTTCCGTTCCATTACTACAGATCTTTCTATCCCCTTACCCCTCATGCATGAAGCTTGAAAATGTTCAACTTTTGCCAATACAATATCAGAGCCCATTGCTAGCAACTTCACACCTCTACAGTACCTTTGTATGACCTTAGAACTGCTGCAGCCCAATGACATGCAAATCACAATATAGAGGCTCTTGAAGCAAGACAAATTCATCCTTAGATTGTGTGCCAGCCAAGTAGTTATAGATGCACCAATTAAAGAGGGTGAAGTGCTTGGCAATTAAAACCACTTTCCCTAAAAACGAATTAATCCTGTCTTTCTCGCAGAGTCTTCACTCCCCACTTTTGTTAAGCTGAGTGTGGTGATGACCCTCAACTAAAATGTTTTAAGCACAATTAGTAAACTAATTACAACTGAATTTGCATGATGATGAGTTAAAGAGTAAGCCTGGAAGTTTCCAAAATGGGCTCAAGTCTTTTCAAGTCTTGATTAATTGCTGAATTTAGACACATACATATAGCCTTATGCAAAGGTTTGGGCACCTTTTGATAAATAACAGATATTGGTGATTTTGTAATTGAAAAGATGTAAATACAGTCTCTATAGGAAATGGGAGAAATACACAATATTTTCTGCAAAAAATAAAAAATAAAAAACATCATTATGACACTGTGCAAAGGTTTGGGCACCCTACATAATCAGTACTTAGTAACACCTCCTCTGGAATATATCACAGCTTGTAAACACTTTTTATAGGTAAAAGTATTTCAGTTCTTGTACTTGGGATTTTCTCCCCCTTGCAAAAGGCTTGTTTGTAAATAAATGTTTGCTGAAAATATTATGTATTTTTTATGTCATAGAGATACTGTGTTAACATGTTCTAAATCTTACAGTATTTATCAAGGGCTGAACAAACTTTTGCATAAGAGTTGCATATGTTGCTGATATACAGTGGGTATAGAAAAGAATCACCCCCATTGAAATATTCCCTTTTTTGCTTTACAGCCTTAAATGCACAACATACACACAAAAATATTTCTTCCCAGCTTTACTTTTTCAATGCAGCCTAGAACATCAAGCTAAAAGATATCACTGCAAAAATTATAAAAGTTGCCTGCCACCCATAGTCAGTTGTTTGCTATCAGTTGCACCAAGTTGTACCAAGTATGGGAACACTCCAGGAACAGCTGGATTTATGCTTTACTAATCACACTGATTACAAGTCAGTGTGAAGCCAGTAAACATGGTCTGCAATGGAAATGATGGTTGGTGTGAAAAAGTGTTTTCTTATTTTTTTTGCATGTTTGTCACACTTAAATGTTTCAGATCATCAAACGAATTTAAATATTAGTCAAAGACAACACAAGTAAAAACAAAATGCATTTTTAAGTGAAGGATTTTATTATTAAGGAAGAAAATAAACCTACATGACCCTGTGTGACAAAGTGATTGCTCCCTAAACATGATAACTGGTTAGGTCCTTAGTATCAACAACTTCAACCAAGCTTTTGTGATGACTTGCAATGAGCCTTTAACAGCACTGTGGAGGAATTTTGGCCCAATCATCTTTGCAGAATTGTTGTAGTTTATCCACATTTGAGGGTTTTCCAGCATGAGCTGCATTTTAAGGTCATGCCTCAGCATCTCAATAGGATTCAGGTCAGGACTTTCACTAGGTCACTCCAAAGTTTTCATTTTGTTTTTCTTCAGACAATCAAAGGTGGACTTGCTGGTGTGTTCTGGATCATTGTCCTGCTGCAGAACCCAAGTTTGTTTCAGCTTGAAGAACAGATGACCAGACATTCTCCTTCAGGAGTTTTTGGTAGACAGCAGAATTCATGGTTTCATTTATCACAGCAAGTCTTCCAGGTCCTGAAGCAGCAAACCAGCCCCAGACCATCACACTACCACCACCATATTTTACTGTTGGTATGATGTTCTTTTTCTGAAATGCAGTATTACTTCTATGTCAAATGTAATGGGACACACACCTTCCATAAAGTCTTAGGGATGTTCAGTGGTTTTGGTTTTGGCACTCTGCCATGGAGGTCATTGTTGCCTAGTGTCTTTCTTATGGTGAAGTCATAACCACTGACGTTAACTGAGACAAGAGAGGCCTGAAGTTCTTCATGTTGTTGTGGGGTCTTTTGTGATCTCTTAGATGAATTGTCACTGCACTCTTGAGGTAATTTTGGCCAGCTGACCACTCCTGGGAAGGTTCACCACTGTTACATGTTTTCGCCATTGGAGGATAATGACTCTCACTGTGGTCAATGGAGTACCAAAGCTTTAAAATGGCTTTATAACCTTTTCCAGATTGATAGATCTCAATTTATTTATTTCTCATTTGTTCCTGAATTTCTTTGGATCTCTGAATGATGTCTAGCTTTTGAAGATCTTTTGGTCTACTTTACTTTGTCAGGCAGGTCTTATTTAAACTTATTTTAAATCTGATTTCCTGATTGAGAACAGGTGTGGCAGTAATCAGGCCTGGGTGTGGCTTGAGATATTGAACTTAGGTATGATGAACCACTGTTATGTTTTAATGGGGGCAATCACTTTGACACAGGGTTTGGATTTTTTTAGATTAATTTTTTTTAGATTTATTATTTTCTGTAATCACTGTGTATCCAGACACATGTGTATCTTTTATAACTCTCCCTCACACAAAGATCCTTAAATTGCATTGGAGAGAAGTTAACATTTAAGCTCACTGCCTTAATGCCTGTGACTTAAATAAAGTCATAGCATTTTGTACAGTAGGGCTGTGTGTAGCGGAGCATTGCAGTTTAATAGACCTAATGCAAAGCCTTTAAATGGCATGCCCTGTGAAAACATAACTGTGTCATTCTATGGCATACTACGCACTGACAAACCATTAATATTGTAATTAAAATGTGTTGTTGAACATTGTGCCAAAAATATAAAAATAACACCAAATACCTGGTCCAAAAAAAGCTTAATGAACCCAAATAAAAGGAAATGGACTGTCTTCTCTGAAATGGTAGTTGGATTCAGCAAGATATGCTGTCTTTGTTATAAGCCACGCACATGCTCTGCATTAACTCTCTCATCATTTTTTGAAGGTACACAGTTAAAAGAGCTCTATTTTCCCCAAAAAGCTAAATCAGAAGAGGAGATGAGTATGCAGCCTTAAGCAATCCATGTTTACAGCTGCCTGGAGTAATTGTTAGTTTGCTTACCATGAGAAAAAAAAGCTAAAACAGTCCATCAATGTGCTCACCACAACAAAGCCGGGTTGAGACTGGAGAATGATGGAACTTAAAGGAGTTAAATCATTACCACCCAACCACTAATTCCAGAACCATTGTAGAATAAACAAGCCATGTTTGAAGGATAATGGGCTGCTTTCATGGTAAACTGAGCACTTTAGCTATGGAAAGAGTTGAGAGAGGTGGAAGAAACAGCTAAGGACTAAAGGATAGACAAGGATGCAGTAAGGAAGACAGGTATTGAGGCTTAGTGCGGTGAAAAGCAAACTCCCTGGACCTTTATTGTCCATATTTCCATTGAAAACGGCCAAGTCAAACATCACAATTCTATTTGCCAGTTGTGTCTTCTTGCTTCTTTTTTTTTTTGCTTCAGAGAAGCCTTTCCAATGTTTTTTTTTCCAACCCTTTAACCACCGACTCCCAAACAACTCCATGGCTTTATCCTTCACAACCCTGGCAGATTCTGGTATGAGAGGTGTTTCTAAGAAACTTATGCTCTAAAATCTGTGAGTGTGGTTTAAATTCCACATCTCAAAAAAGATAATGAATATAATGATATAAAGAACATGTTTGCATACATAAATATCTAAACAAGTTTACCGCATTAGTGCTTCATTGCTGTTTGATGACACATTTCCAGATAACTTGTTTTCATACAGAATCATCCTTTTCCACTGAGGGTGGATATATTGTGATATTATATACAATTATATATATACAATTATATACAATATATACACACATACAATGGTTTCAGAAAGTATTTGTACTACCGTTCATTTTTTTATATTGAAGTCTTATGCTACAATAAGTTAAATTCATTTTTTAACTTTAGACGATTCTGTACAGTTATTAAAAAGAAAGAACTGAAACATCACAGGTACCTACATATTCAGACCCTTTACTTAGTACAATTAAACCCTGTTAGCTCACCAACCTCGGCTCTCGCCATGAAAGGCTGCAGAACAGATTTCCTTACATGTTAAGTGCTTACATGTTAAGCAAAGCTTCCTTACATGTTAAGTTCGGCAAACTTAGGGCCATGTTAGCAATGTAGCATAGAACGCAGTCAGTCGTGCTAATTCTATAGGTCAGCTACTGCTGCTGCTACTGTTGGTGGGTGGGGGACACTAATGTATGATGCACCCATCACTGATGCAACCTCGGTCTGCTTGGTGTCTGGACCATTAATCAACACATGGAAATGCAGCTGTTTAACCGTCTGACTGTCCACATGGGCATTGAGGGCTGGCGTTTGTTCAGCTGCGCGTTCTGATGGAGTAAAAAATGTCATATGTTGTGTTTCCTTTGCGTAAATTTCTGCCAAAATACTGATGAGCGCAAAGAAAGTGTCTGTATTACATTTACATGTGATTAATCTACCTTTCTGTAGGACTGAATATATCCCATGTTGATATGTTTATAAGCAAATGGATTTTGGTCTACAAGCAGGAGGCTGAAAAGGAGTCTAAAATATGTTTAATCAACATGTTCACCTCATTAATAACTCATCATAGCTATAACACATTTTCCACTGTTGCAGCTGCCTGATAATTGTAAAACCTTGCCTACACTTTGCCCAGTGGGATATGAAACATTTGTTCTTTCCACTTAAATACATTATTGGACAGTTAGACTGAGGGTGCACAGTGGAGAGCTTTTAAACATCCTGTGCATTGGCAGAGCTAAAAATCCTGAATGTTGTCAAAATCAATTGAAATTGTGTCAAAGAAACAATGAACAGCCTTGAGGGGGGTTGCATTGGATATATTGAATTGCAAAGCTCCTTGTTTTGCTTGGATACAACATGACAGTTCTCATGAAGGAAAAAGCGGTTCGAAGACTGGCAGCAATCAGTAGCACATCCCTATTCTTAATACACAATTAAAATCTTTAATACTAAAGTTATAAATAAATGTTCTATGCTTTCAATGGTAGGATCTCAGTGCTTTCATCATATTGGCTGGAAGAGATTTAAGTGAATTACAGGAGCCAAAACAAAAGTGTCTAAATGTATCATAGATGTTGCAATAACAAGGGGTTACTACTAGGAGCATAATCATTCCTTCTTTTCACAGTTCAGTGAAAGAAACACATATCAGTTTGTATCACAATTAAGGTTTATCACATGCAGTATTGCAAGGGAAAGGAAAATAAAGGTTTTCAAAGGGTTAATGAAGCAACAAGTAGGATTTAGGTTTTTTCTGTAAACTGCTGCAGCTGAAGATTGCTGGCTTGCTGCTAGTCGCATGGCTGGCCACACGATTCTCCACAACTTTGGAAGTAACCCACATGTTTGACCCAACCACTGGAGAAAAGGAAATATCCTGGCATTTTTCCAGCTTATAGAATGCCATGAGCATCCATTTTAACTGCACACATCAACATGCACTAACAATGCTGTTTATTAATTATTTTCATCTTCAAAACACATTATACAATTTTCACCTTAACAATACAAGCTGATCATCTTTCCTACACTTTATTCATTTGTATTGTGTAAACTTTTTTTTTTCTTAATTACAAGTCAAATGTTCTCTTCTTGTGGTCCTGGCCACCTGCACATTCCTGGCATCTTGACCTCTAACACTTGATCACTAATGGCTTACATTTCCTAAAATGACCCAATGAGTGAGCCATTGTGAACCTGATTGACACAAACAGCATGTAGCCTGCTCAGATAACTAACCCAAGAGGTGCTGAGCAGTGACCTTGGTGACCCTCAGCCATATGGATGAGTGCAATACAAAACATTACACAAGTTATGTCCAAGTAACCACATAGGGCACCATTTTGATTCTGGCAGTTTGGGAGATTTTCAGCTATGAATCTGTTTGTAGTTTATCCTATTAACAGAGCGTAAACAAATTGTTTACTGTGAAAAAAATCTCTATTCTATTCTCTCTCAAGAGTGTCCAATTCCTGATTTTTAAAAAAGTATTAAAATGTTGAATGGCAGTGTTTATTTCAGGTCTTTTCACAGTCTGTTCACACACACACACACACACACACACACACACACACACACACACACACACACACACACACACACACACACACAAAAGACATCTACAGTTCCTACATCACTATTTGTTACTGTTCCCTACTCTTTTACTGAGACTGAATCTCCATTTGTATGACTCACTCCTTTTTAAACACACATAATATTGTTTGCTGCTGGAAAATGTTTTAGGCCTACTTGGATTCACGTTTTCATAGTGGGTAGGAAAACTACTGAGCTGTGCAAAGCATGCAGGCTGGCCCGGTGAGCGATACCTTTGGAAATGTGTTTGACGTTAGCAGAAAAAAAATGTGTCTGCCATACCATACCATTCCTTCCCTATAAATGAAACCCTTGGTGCATAAATGTTTTGCACTGAGCATGGGCAAGATCTACATGAAGTGCTTGTTTAGAAGAGATGCTGTCCTATTCTGAAAGAATTACTAAGAAACACAAGCTGTTCCCTTTTAACAAGATACACATTTTTTATGGTTTAGGAAAGTGTTGAGTATAAAACAGGAATAGCTCAGAGTGGTTTTGGTATGTTTCACAGATTAGAATTACACCTAATGGAGATTATAATAATGCTAATTAAACATGGTAACCATATGCACTAAACACTCAAAAATGGTTAATAAAATATAATATAATAATATTACTACTTGATGATTAAACTTGAAATTGATGACCTATTCCAAATTGAAGTGCAAATTCAATGTTCCATCATAGATTCCTCTTCAGCTTTCTTTGAACAACAGCATCATTAATTAATTCTGAAATGCTTAAAAAATTCTGAAGACCAAAGGACTGATACAAAATATTCACCTGAACTTCGTAGGTTCTATGCAAATAAATGGACAGAATGATTCAACCATAGTTGCTGGCAGCCATACACAGTTAAGTAAACCATCTCTCACTCTGGCTAAAACTTAAGCCTAAAACTGGGCAATGTGAAACTTTATCCAATGTGCGGGTACTGCAGGCTGCCAAAAAGCTCTGCTTTCATGACTTGGCCTTCTTTCTCCTGGATTTTGCCCTAAATTGGACATTGGCAATACATGAAGTCTACATGATAGTTAATTGCTAATTGTCTTTTTTAACAGCAGGGTGTTTGACCCACATTGGCACATGTTAGACATAAAGCCTCTTAACATTGTGCAGGTGTGACTTCTATCATTACAAAGAGTTTTTGACAAATAAGTGTTGCCTGAAGTTTTTAACAAGAAAAAGGAACCAGCGTTAGAAGGTTTTGCACAGTTCTCTACAGACCTTTCAAAAAGCTAAGGAATCCTGCTTCATGCAATATAAAAATAAAAGTGCCCAAATGGTTCTTGTACACCTGTAAAAGAAATCTTTACATGGTTTAGAAGTTTTACATTATGTAGAGGTTCTTTAAACTTACAAAAGGTTCCTCATATTTCTTAAAGAACCTTCTACTGAAGGATCCTACTGTATAGGGTTCCAAATGTGGTTCTTTTATGGCACTGCTTTAAACAACCATTTTTTAGTGCCTTTATTTTTCACAATGTAAAACTTCAAACTGTTTTTCTTTTAGCAGAAGGACCTTGACTTGCTCTCCACATTAACTAATTTCCCCATGGTGCATTGCTTGAATTGGCGTTTGGATGGCATGGGAAAGCGCACGTTCTGAGTTATAAATTCAACAATGCACATGTAACGAATAGAACCACAATTCTTACCATCTGCTGAAAGTCCAAGCCAAACAAACAACTGTACAGTCCTCTTTGTCTTATCCCAAATCTCCCCATACTCACTTACTGCCATTCTATATTACATCTTACTTCGTTTCTATGTTGAAGTGAAGTCTCCACACCATCTCTGATTTTATCTGCATATTTCGTTAAGCTTTGTGGCAGAGGCACAATTGTGATTGTCAGTCCTGATTTTCATCTTTAAGTTGTCTGCTCCAATATTTCTTCCTGTTGTTTTAGTGTCAGCTTTCAAGCTCCTGGTAGCTCCTGGTGTGAGTCATTAGACTGCTTTTAAATCCTGTTCTAGGGAACAGAGACCATTTCTATTTTTCCTATCAGAAGTTATAATGACAATCATTTTGAAGTGTGTAATTGCTGGATGTAAGTGTTGTATGCTGTTATTTCTGGCTGTAAAGTGAAAAATAATTGACAAGCTCAACACTGACTACATTTATTCAGACAGAAATCAAAGCCAGGGAGCCAGTGTGTGAGTCAGAGTCATCTACCTCTGGCAAGGCATGAGTGGCTCCCACATCTGGACCCAATTCATCAACGTATTTGCGACGTATTTGCGACGTGCAAACAAGTATAATGAACAAAAGAGTCTGGATGGCCTTGCATGATTTTGATGGAACCCAAAAAAGATATATATCAAAACATGATGCAACAAAGTAATGCTAGGCTTACCCATCTTACTATTTCAGTCAGAGTCAAAATGAAGGTATTAATATTAAGGTTTTTTGACTGTGCGTAGTCTTTTGAACTAATTCAGCAAGTTATTAAAATTGTTCTAATAAGATTGTTTTGCAAAAGTATAGCATTCTATGGTTTTGAGAATCTTCACTTTTCTACCTATTGTCAGGGTTTTGTGTAGTGTGATCTTAAGTTACATGTCTGTGAATGACAAAAGTAAGTGAACCTTCCCATTCAGTATTTAGTCTGACCCCTTTGGACAGTAACTCCAAATAAATCTTTCCTGTAAGTCTTGATCAATCTTACATCAGTTTAAATTGATTTTACCTCTGGAACCTTGATTTGTTTCCTCAAGTTAGCTCCTACCTTCAGGTCCATTCATATCACTATTGAGTGAAGGTAAGAAATTGGATTTGGTCATTACAAAACATTATTTTTCTTTAACCATTCTTTGGTAAAATCACTTAAGGTACTTAAGGTTGTTGTCTTACCAAACATCCCACTTCTTCTTGAGATTCAGTCCACAGAGGTCCATAAATATTTCTTTAGACTTCACAGGAATAATTCACATTTCACTGCTCTATCCTGGGCCATGTACAACAAAACAGGCTCAAATCATAATACTACCACCACCATGTTTTAGAGATGTAGTAAATCTCTTGTGCTGGAATGCAGTGCCTTCCTTTCTCCACTTCTCATTAAAACCAATATATTTTATTTAAACCATGATATACATACTTCCACAAAAATGTATTTTTTGAAGAACACACTTTTGAATCTTTCTCTTTTTTGTAAACAAGTTCACAACTCATTCCTATTTCTTATCTCAGAGATTCACCTTCAAAATAAATGTTAATCCTAAAGGTTCACATTCTTTGCCACTCACATATACTGTATGTAATTATGGAGCTTAAAGTATAACAAGTTTGTCTCTTTGTTTGATTGGGTCCTTTCTATGAACTTCCATGAAAACTGGAAGATGTTTTTAGGAATTTTTTTATTAAAATATAGTGAACTCTATCTAGCCCTCTATTGATTATTTACAGATGCTTTAATTATTACAAAATATATCTTATGCAACTCTTCACTTGATTAAAGATAGTACTGAGATTTGATTTAGGATTAGATTTAGGTTTTGTGATGAAGATAAAGATAGGATTAATTTTAAATCTAAAGTGCTTGAATTATTGACCGTTAAATCTTTCCAAAAAGTGAGAAAACTGCTAAATCCTCAGAAACAAATGTCAGACCACACAGAAAAGCAAGGGCATATGAACAGTTTACCCAATTCCATTGGGTAATCATGGAATGGAAAAGGAATGCAGACTGAACACTAAGACAATAGCATGCTATCCAAATGCAGCCATGAACTCAAAAGTTTTGTGAAGAAATCCACACTCCAAAATGATTCTATTCTTTACAGTTAAAAAAAGATTCATTTGACAGCAGTTAGATGTATTTATTCCTATTTGTTTAATACAAAATGTAATATGAACGTTTTTCTTTCTCTGAGTATTTTGTCAGAGGAAAAGGAATAAGCTGCTTCTAGTGGCTGTTGACATACTGATGATTATTGTCTGTTAACAGGCCTTCAGATGATATGTGCACTCATGAGTTTCTCACTGTGTGATCTTTTAAGCAAGTGGTAAAGTTCAACTCTCTTACATAAACTGAACTACCTATTCTGCTGTCTTTATTTTGACAGCTTGAGTTTAACAGTGTTGGAGCCAGAAGTGCCAAGACCACATGGCAGTTAAAATAGGTTAAAGAAAGTTGAAGTTTCTGTATGATAGCAAGCTATTATTTAGGCTTATACGTACATTATATGCATATATCACACTTTATAAAAACAAAGTATATTCTAAATAATTAGGTATGTATGAAACTTTCCAACCACTGGTTTTAAAACAGTAACAACAATTAATAACCCCAATTAAAAAATATTGGGACATTGAGTAAAATATAAATAAAACAGATTACAATTATTTGTTAATTGTATTAAACCACATTTATTCACAACAGAGCAGAGAACACATATAAAATGTTTAAAGTGAGAGTGAGACTATTACTATATATATACTATTATAGTGAGAGCATTACTATAACATGAAACAACATGTTACCACCACATCTCAAAAGGGCAACAAAGGGCTGGAAATGGTGAAGTGGGACTTCATGGTTCCATTTTACAAAACAAATGTATAATTTTGCTAAATAAAAATGTCAATTATAATGTAAGCAGAGAATTTGCAAACAGAAAAATGCTAAACAAAAAAAAATTCTCATCTATGACACTAGTGGCAGACAAGTGATGTCTAATGACCTGTTACTAGTATCTCTTCAGTCTGCATCCTTGAAATGAAAGGTTGTTTATCTAAGCCAGGGGTGCCCAATACATTGTTTTTGATTTTCTGTCATTTAAAAAATGTATTTGTCAGATGAGACTGCATGGAGTCCCACAGTCTATTTCCACACAACCAGCTTTTTATTTTTTGATCAAATAAACTCACCATTGTTTGATAGCAAAAATGAAAAAAACAATAAATAAAAAACAATATATTTCTGTGTATCCTTATTTGGATACAAATTGGAAATTTTATACAGTTAGTTAGTTAGTTAGTTAGTTAGTTAGTTAGTTAGTTAGTTAGTTAGTTAGTTAGTTAGTTAGTTAGTTAGTTAGAAAATGAACGCTACTGAGAATCAGATAAACAACCTTCTGTTTGTGGGCTTGCTACCACTAGGTTATGTATGAAAAATGAACTACATACCCTTTATTGAGAACTCAGTTTAAGACAACAGTAGAGGGTATCATAAACCTCACTTACAACATTTCATAACAAGTCAAACTAAAAAATATCTTGTTGGCAGTCCTACTGCATTCACACTTCTTCTTGTTTATGCATTTCATAAAGCCATAAACATTAAAAAAGTATACACTCTGCCTTTATTGTCATGACAGAGTTCTATGTTTGTTCTATGAAATGCAGGGAAAGTTTTTTTTATGATAATTTTTTTTTAAAGCAATTATATGATGTGGCGCATATAAACATCTACTTAATTCATATGCTTGGATAAACAAACAAGGCATAGACTACACCAGAAGAGTGTGCCTGTATCAGCAATGCGGTTTATGTGTTTGGGCCTTCTTATCATTCAGAAGCTGCATGCTGTCTACATGTAAACACTCCACAGAACCTTCCCCCTGCAGCAATAAAGCAGATGCAAATTAGCCCGCTGATTACACATCCAACAAGTTGTTTACAACACTCAGTAATTAATACCATTATTGAGCTCATCTCAATATTCAGAAGTGCTGTGGCACTTCCTTCCCCTGCTGCCCTGCTAATAGGCATTTCTTTTCATTGCAAAAGGCAATGATGTTCCCATCAACTTCAGTCCTCAGGGGAGCAACATCTTATATTTAATGCAGCACTCTTCCTGTTTAGTCATGCCGCAATCAATTAGAGTGCATCGAGCCGTCAGGTTACTCACAGTAAGGTGCGACGACCAATTACTGCTGAGGACTGTTTGTTCAGAAGTGCTGATGTCTGTCTCTACTGCAAAGAAAACAATTATCCTTGTGCAAGCCCACCCACGCTGGCAAACGCGACCACTACGCCACTGACGTTTTAAAAATGTATGTGTTTTTCTCTCAAAGTACCTGCTTTGCTGACACTGAAAAATGAACTCTGTTATGCTGTGTTCACGGTTTCTACCAACAGCCCTATTTTGGGAACGATAATGGCAATAAACAGAAGGCTGGGTTAAAGCACAAAAGGATGAAATGTCCCTGCTGAAAGTGCAAGCAAATAAAATCTAAATACAGTAAATAGCTCAGAAAGCAAGGCTGATGTTTAAATATTTCATATTCATGGTTGATTTGTTCAAAATAAACCTAAATCATAGTGATGCCAAAAAATTTCACAATATGTTTAAATATTTAAAAAAAATAATAATATTCTATATAAAATGTATCTGAGGTTACCTATGATTTCACCCATGAAGATTTATCTAATTTCATTAGTTGGACTATGTGCACATCTTTGTGGCAAAAATGGCCAATAATATTGAAGCAAAGTACTAAGCTAAGCTAAAAAACTGTGGTCTATAAAACTGTAAACTGTTCTCAGAAATTAAAAGTAGTTTATAACCAGTTATAGTGTCAAAAAACTGACAAAAATGACCAATGACTGAGCCAAAGCAGTTAATGAGAATTGGACAGTAACAGTGGCACGCAAAAATTATTACTCAAGTCCCATCTGATATAATGTTAACTCATTCTAAAGTTTTGAATTCCTGTTGAAAGGAACTGATGAGACTGATGAAAGGTGACAAGCTGTGACAGATCCTGCATTCTTCTATCTGCATGGCTGCGTGTGCCCAGCTGACCATGCTCATGCTAATGAGCACAACACCCTTCTTCAAGAGCATTGCGAGCCTGTCCATTACCGCACCCTCTAGATAATTGTCTGCAGGATGCTGCTCAAACAGACCAGGCTGCTCATCCAACTGACACAATTTATTTTACTCTTCTATTATGAGAAACCACCATGAAGATCTGAAAAAAAACAACACTGCCAACAACACCATGGGGTATGCTAGTATCAAAGTTATATTAATTTATGAAACTTAATGCTTAGTAATGGAATATTCATTTTCAAGCAGATACAGTGGTGCAGGGGAAGTTCATGAACACTTTTTATACTATATGTCATTTTATGGACGTGACCTAAAACAAGCCCAAAAAGTAGATAAAGAAAACCTAGTTTAACAAATGACACAAAAATTATTAGACAGTGGAGGAAATAATCACTGATTTTGTAAGTTTGACACTGACACCTGTCCACAGACTCAATTAATCAATCAGACTCTGACCTCTCAAGGACAAGATTATAGCCCTGAACAAGTCTGGAATGGGCTACAAAAGCATAAGCAAGAAGCTGGATGAGAAGGAGACAACTGTTGGTGCAATTGTTCGAAAATGGAAGAAACATAAAATTACTATTGAATTCCGGTCTGGGGCTCCATGCAAGATCTCACCTAGTTGGGTGAGGATGATCAAGAGAAAGGTGAGATATCTCCCTAGAACTACATGGGAGGAGCTTGTTAATGATCTCAAGGCAGCTAGGAACACAGTCACCAAGAAAACCATTGGTAACACACTACGCCATAATGAATTCAAATCCTGCAATGCCCATAAAGTCTCCCTGCTCAAGAAGGCACATGTGAAGGCCTGTCTGAAGTTCGTCAGTGAACACCTGAATGATTCAGAGAGTTCTTGGGAGAAGGTTCTGTGGTCAGGTAAGACCAAAATCGATCTCTTTGGCCTCAACTCAGATCACTGTGTTAGGAGAAAGGTAAATGCTGACTATGATCCCAAACAAAAATGAAAGTGGCATTCTCTTACGGGCGAGCAGAAAAAAAAGAAATTTGCATCTGTTGCAGCAGTAACTAAACAAAGAGGCAGCAAGATATTGCTGACGCTTTTAATGCTTGATTCCACCAGCCTGTCGCAAGGGGGTGACATTCTCTCATCCAAAAGCTAAAATGGAAACTGGAATGTCTCAAGTGAGAAAAACGCTTTCGTTTGGGAAAACACGCTGAGCTTGAAGTGGCACTGGATATGTGGTTTTTGTCTGCTAGATCTCACCATTACTGATGCTGTTTTATGTGAGTTGAACTAGGATTTTAACAATTTTCAGTACTCAGACAGTAGGC
Organism: Lepidarchus adonis; assembly: GCA_037576955.1. Classification (NCBI taxonomy): domain Eukaryota; kingdom Metazoa; phylum Chordata; class Actinopteri; order Characiformes; family Lepidarchidae; genus Lepidarchus; species Lepidarchus adonis. Next base: position 13,737,856 of record JBBIGC010000013.1, on the reverse strand, counting down.
TGTGTGGTTTCAAGGTCAGGCACAACGTAGAGTAAAGTCATATGTGGTGAAAATGCAGGGGTCTTCACTTCGTAATCCATTACAATAGCTCACCAACACCACATCTTACCAAATTTAGGCCCCGGACCAATAAGGGCAAGCTAACAAAGTTTGACCATACATAGAAACCTAGGATAACTTCTAAGCACCCACAGGCCTCTCTAACTCTCTAACTTAAGAGTTGAAGCTGTTCTGTATGGAGGAATGGCCTACAATAGTTACGACAAAAATGTAGATGCAGTTATTGCTACATAAAGAGGTCACCATATACATTTGCCACTCAGAAATGTGACCAACTATACAATATCTCAGAAAAGTGAGTACACCCCCTCACATTTTTGAAAGTATTTATTATATCTTCTCATTAGACAACACTAAAGATATGACATTTTGATACAATGTTATCAGTGTACAGCTTGTATAACAGTGTAAATTTGCTGTCCCCTCAAAATTACTCAACACACAACCATTAATGTCTAAACTGCTGATAACAATTAAATCCTGAATCCAGATTTCCAAAAACAACATTAGGCTGCTCATAAAAAGGTACTAAGTGTTTGTAGACATTTAACCAGTTTCTCCTCTGAAGGTATTAGTATTAACAGGGAGTTTGTAACCCATTTCCAGCAACAGCATCCAGTCTTCGGGGAAGGTCTTACACTAGGCATTGGTACATTTCTGTGAGAATCTAATTGTATTCAATCTCAGGAATATTAGTGAACTTAGGTTCAACGAGTGGCATTGGGCATGGTGACATTAGACTAATGCACAGTTGCACTAGAGTGGCAATGCTTTTTCTAGGTTTAACAATCTGTATGCATGCAGCTGAATGAATGCGTCACCAGTAATTGCACCATAAAGTTGCTCAATTCACTAATTAAAAGGGGTCTTTGTATACTTTAAAACAATAAAACAAAAAGAAAACAAAACGTTAGCCTGTGTTTGTCTATCAGCTGATATCAGTATTTATTGACAGTGGCCCTGTTTGGCCTTTGAATTTCTCTTCACACAAAAAAAACTTGTAAAACTAAACTAAACATTAAATGAACTCTACTGGTGCCATTAACTGTTATTCTAACAGTGTAACAAGCCGTTGTAGACCTGGCCTGTTTGTATGTCATACAACAATAAGTACATTTATTGTGATTTATTGGGACCATTCAGTCTAGTGTATCAAATAACCAAGGCTATGGTAACACATGTCCATAATAAGACCAACAAAGTGTGAAAAAATTAATCACAGAAAATCTACTACCAATTATATATATAATTATATGATGACTGTATTTTGATGTAATGATCTAAAGCAAAACATGAACTGTTTTTCATTATAATGGAAATAACAGGCATTGTTATAAGCTCTATAATGCCATTTTTGTCAAGAAGAAACTAATAAATCAAGTGCTGCAAGTCACCATATGGATTCCATTATATCCCATGCAGTAACATAGTAAAAACATCTCTGGAACAGTAATGGTAAAGGCGTTTGACAGTAGCAGTATGCTCGTGCACACCCACAGTTAATTCAAAGTGTCAGAACTGTTGACATTTCTGTTGATCCTAAAAATTGTGCTCTGTTTTGCTACCATTTGTTTGTACACCAAGAGATTTGCTCAAGCAGCACAGTAGGCAGTGCATTTCATAAACAGCATGATGTGTACATTCATTTCCACAGTAAACAATCACTAGCTTACCCACCTCCCCCTTCTCTCTTACCCTGAATAAATCTATGAGCAAACACGACCCTGATGCATTCATTAATCCACTCCGTCTAATGCTTTAGAGAGTATGACACACAGAGGATTTGTATATGAAAGCAAGAGAGCATAATTATGATCACATTTATACTTTATTTACAAGGGTTGAGCACTCTGCTAAAAGAGGGGTGTGTTGTGTTATGCTTAACGCTCTGTACTAAATGATTGATGAATAGAAAGGTTAATCGCTGCTACACACTGGTATCCAGCTAAGAATCACTAATTTCATAGTACATATGGCATTTTTACTGAGGGGGGGCATTCATGGGTTACTAAGCTACACCTCTGTTATCAATTATTCAAAGTATTAAATATCTACACATTCTACTGTTCTCCTGTATTTCAGGAAACCTCTCTGAAGGTCTAAAAAACAGCTTTGCCCACAGCACCATGCGGAAGGACCGATAGTATCAAAGTTAAATCAAATTCAACAATCTTTCTCTTGGTAATCTAAGATACAGGTTCAAGCAGATATATTTATCACTCTGGATGCAAACTCATCTCAGTTCAATTCCATTGACACATATAATAATCATGACATATATCAAAAAGTATTAGCTTTGTTTTGTTTGTTTCATTTTCTAATGGAAGAAGCATATGTATTTTCTTCATCTACTATATGTTCAACAGATAAGAGACTATTTAAATATGTGGTAAAAATCTTTATTTGAAACATTGTATTGAAACCTGAAAGTCTTATATTGTGCTCACAAAGCCATCGTCATTAACCAAAACCAGCCGTATGGGTGCACCCTATCAGAGAATTGTGGCCAGAGTTTAAGCTACTTACATTCAAATACGCTTTTTTTGCCTTTTAAATTTTAGTTCAGAAAATGTTGAGGTATATTTATAGAGACTCACATAAAAGGTTATGAAAATGTAATGCTGAATAACTTTTATTTGTCTGAGCAAAACTCATTTTTGCAAGCATTACACATATCTACTGTCTTTGATGGAAAGCACAGTCTGCATGACAGAAGCCATTGGAGGCACAGCCCATGTAATCTTTTTGAAGCCATGCTTCAGTTAGACTTATTGAACAACGGGTGTAATTTTCCTTCTCATTTCTCTTCAGATGTCAGGATTCACTTTGAGACTACTGGGAGTGCTTTCTGTTATAATTTTTGGCCAGTGCATAAGCTCAGTTTCTGTATGTTACAATATGTGGAGGTCTTTAAGGCTCTGGATCTCAAATCAAATTGGCAATACAGACACTGAAATAAAAGTGTTTCAGTTGAATATAGTTTTAATTTAAATATGTATGTGGTATCCCATTTTCTGTATTTCCTGACAAGGTAAATACTAAAAGCACAATATATATTGAGATGTAATTTATAAAAATAACAATAAGATGAAATCCCCAAATAATTAGTTTAATTTAAATGTGCTGTTTACTGCAGCAATGAACAGTTTGAAAAGCAATGTCAAGCAAAGATAGATCAGTGTCAATTCAGTATAAAACATGGAACATAGAAAGTGCTGTTGCTTATGATACCATTCTCGTGCTCGTCCCCCTACCTTCATGGCTGAGTGGCAGCGTCACTCAGGGTAACTTCAATTTCGAATTGTGCGTGCAGAGCACAACGGATTAGCAGTCCATCGCCTAAACCTCTTGACCATCTTGTCTAATTTTGACTATCATTTGACTACATTGACTATCCAGTAATTTTGTTACAAAGGCACCTGTTAGGGGGGTGGGATACATTATGCAGCATGTGAATAGGCAGTTCTTTAAACTGGTGTGATAGAAGCAGGAAAATATGGGTGAGCATAAGGATCTGAGCCACTTTGAGAAAGGCCTTATTGTGATGGTTAGACAATAAAAAGCCAGAGAATCTCCAAAGCCATGTCTTGAGAAGTTTCAAAAGTGATCTGAGGAAGGACAACTGGTGAATCAGCTTCAGGGTCATAGCCAAACAAAGCTCATTGAGGCCTTTGGGGAGTAAAGGCTAGTCTCTGAAAAAAGGAGTTCTTCTTTTACAGTTAAAGCATGCTCTCGTAGAAAAAAAAAACAACAACATGGTACCACAGTCAGAGATGCTTTGTTGGTCTGAGGGGACCTACACAATATCAGGTGGTGTTAATGTTAGTTTAATGTTTACAGTTGAACACTATATTTTTGCAGGTAATACTAAAGCTTATCTTTTTTCAATTGATATTATTGTGGCGGAGCTGAGGCTTAGGGGGGTGTGCTGGTGCAGCTGTGTGTTTTGGGGCTTAGTGTGTTTATTGTTGGGGGAATTTGTTATATGTGTATTTGTGGGACTAAGTTGGGTTACTGTGGGTGGTTGTGTGGGGGAAATGGGCTGAACCACTATCAATGGCTCAGCCATTGATTTCAGTGACCCTGGTGATGGGTTCAGCCATTTCACCACACTCTGGCAGTTCTTGTGAGTTGTTCTGTGTGAGCTTCACCAGTTGGGGGCACACGTATGCTTTGGAACCCTTTTTAAGGGCTTAAATAAAGCGGGTTCTGTCCCATATTGAACAGTACTCTCTTGTCAAGTCTCCATAATTTTTCCTCTGATGATTTCATGAGTAAAATCATCATAATATTTGAAAAGATTCTCCATATATGGCCTGAAATAATGTGAAGATAAATCTTTTAAGTCACATTTTAAGAATTATTCTTTCTTCTCCAATGCAGTTACCATTTTAGAGAGGCAAGATTTTTCCACAACAGCAATAAAGTAAATAAATCAATAACACATTACACTCCTTTTATGGTCAAATGGAAGTTACTATCATTTAGCAACTATCTTGGTAAAATGTTAAATCCAGGACTCCTGTTCGTCAACTTGAAATAACTGCTAGCATTGTGTGCGTCTCAGTTTGTAAAATGTGAGCCATTTATTTACACTTACCATTTATGCTTACTAATTTTAAAGTCATTTATCTTAGTCATAACAGACCTCAGATAATATTTAAATGGCCATAGAGTTAAATCAGTTTAATGCTATTTTTAACAGGCCACCCAAGAGGTAATGTAACCCATTGTTTGTCTCATATGGTGCTACAGCACATTTATCTCAGTGTAGCTCTCAGGCAACACTGACAGACCTGTGGTTAAGAGGCAGCTGTAGACTGTGTGTAGTATGTGTGTGAGTTATAGTGTGATGCTATGACCCTGGTGTGTGTTGTGTTTGTGTTTAGAAGCTGCTGAACCTCATGGTACAGATGGCAGAGGGATGACAGAATAGACACACATAAAAATACACTCAAACCTCAGTATAAATAACCTGTGCCACGGAAGCACCTGACGCGACAACTGTGTCTGAAAGGAGGCGTGTGCAATGGGGCTAAAGGCACTGGTATGCGGGCCACAGTGATCCGCCTCTCATTTCAAAGCCTGGCGACAAACGGGGCTGCTGTGTACCCCATCGAGATTCAAGAGCAGTGACCTTTGGCCTTTTGCACTGGTTTCAGATCATTTCCACGTCCAACACTTTCATGTGCTCTCTTATTGCAACCTATGTCATCTTTCACCTATTTATATTTCTTACTAAGCTCCTCTACTGTGTCTGCTTGTTGGCAATGGCACTTAAGTCAAATCGAACCAAGTAGGCTTCACCGAATTCATTAAAAAATGACAACTACAGTACATTCCTTAAAAAGGCTCCTGCAGTTAAATATGAAATTAAGTGAAAGTGGTAATTTGTCACTTTGTCACCTATGCATTTTAACCATCCAGACAGGGAGCAGCAGGTGGCTATCAACAGCATCCAGGGAGTGTATCTGGGCCAAGACCTGAACCTGCAAACCTCTGATCATAAGAGCAAGTTCCTCAACACTAGTCCAACACTGCCCGGGTTCTACTTGCGTAGCAGTGTGAACAGCAATATCACACTGAATGTAAAGTTTCAATTCCACTTTCATATGTGGAATAGATAGGAAAGTCACAAACCTTTAATGGTAACATCTTCAAATTAACTATTACCACATCTGTGTTCACAAAACAAGTGTATATTGTAAAGAAATAAATCCATTCTAACATTTATACATTTAGCTTAACCCCAAGAACATACAAGACAAACATATTATATATTTTTTTTTACATTTTTCTGTTTTTATGTAAGCACTTTGAGATTTGCTAATGAAAAGTGCGTTATAAATAAAATGTATTATTGTTATTATTATATTATTCAAATTATCTCTCCTTAAAGTGTGTTATCCAGGATATTTTGGCTCTGAATTTACTGTAATATGCGTCTTAATGTATTTGGTTGACTACCACAACTGAACAGATGAATCATTTATGCTTTGTTTTGCAAACAGTATTCAGTAATCATCATCATGGCACTGTTGATGCATGCTGGGTCAGTTACTGTTCCTCTGCTCATTCGGTTCAGTTCTGGAGCAAACAATGTAGTCAAATTTAGGCAAAATCTGATTGTCAAAACATTGTCACAAATGTAATGCATGTTAAGTGCATGAATGAAGTGCACTCACTTCTTCACTCACATACACTGCTTAAAGGACTATACTATGGGGCACCTCCCTCTTTTTTGATAATAATATTTTAATAGAATAAATATTTTAATAGAATTTTTATGCAGTTTATTGTTTATTATAAAATGCATTGTTAAAAGTAAAAGGCTTAAAGAACTGCTACTTTGGTACACTATGCGCTCAGAAACAATGAAACAATACCAGAGAAGACCCCATTTTGGTTGGTTCTTCAGAGAATCTTTTGGTAAATGAGATGTGAACTTAAGGTTCTTTCTATAACATTGCTCAAACTTTGTGAGCTCTTCTTGCTAGGTACAGAAACGTCTAGTCATTCACTACAACACAAGTCAGCATAATAATAAGGACATTTAGCTTGATTTGTTTAGTGCTTAAGAATAGAAGATAACTTTAAGCACAATATCTCTAAAAAGGAAGAGGTTGCCGCAAACAACGCTATTTTTCCACTGCAGGGTTTGCTTTTTCTTAAATCCAATGTAATACAGAGCAAACAGCATACACCTTTCAATTTAATTCCAATTTGTACTGAAACTTAAAATGTTAAAAAGAGCGTTAGGTAATACTATATAAAATTAATGATCAATATTGAGAGATATGGAAAAATACATTTAGATTTGTTTGGTATAATAGCTATACAGAACACTACTCACACATTTAGTTTATAACCTTGACAACCTTTTTGCTCTACAGTAATTGGCATTGAGTCTTTCAGACTGGCATCCACCTGAGCCTGAATGTTTAGTGCCAAGGTGGAAAAATGTGTAGGCCATGCCAAATCTTCAGGCTGCTTTATGATGGCAGTACCCACCGTACCCACCTCACTGTACCCCTGCTGGCTAATGCACACTAAAGCCTGCAGTAAATGGCCAACCCCAACAGGTGGCATCCATTATCATGGCAGCAGGGCTTTGCCCATGCCAGCGGTGCTTTGGGGCACAACAGGGAGGCTGCATGCTGGCACCCCACCAACACTAGGCCCTATGATGGAGCTTTTAGAGAACTCTTAGGCCCAATTAACAGCTAGTCAGAGAACCCTAAGTAATGCAGAAGGTCAAAATCATGCCAAGACCTAAAGGAAAGATGGTAAGCACTGAGTTAATAAGAAAGTATTGAAAATACTGATCACCAATATTTCATGGTTAATTTGGGAACAATCATTGATATAATCAAGGCTTTATTATTCTTATGGAAACCGTTGATCGATCTATTTAGAAGGTTTTTAATTATGCAGTTTTTATTAGTGCTTACTTAAGCTGAAAATAC
>JBBIGC010000013.1:13687039-13718035 GCA_037576955.1 Lepidarchus adonis | reverse complement strand
ATCTATGAATACAAACACATTGTTTCTTGATATTGATTGTGGTTGGACAATCTACGTGAACTACCTGAGCTGACTAGGAGAGAGAAGCTGACCGTAAATGACCTTCTGTCTCATAAATGTGCAGTAAATCACTCTAAGTAAAACCAAAAGAGTATTCTTAAAGCCTACATCAGCTCCCTATGGCAACGTGCCATCCAAATGCCAGCTCCACTCCATTCTGTCATTAGTCACTGCTGAAGTGTGGCTTATCTACCTAAGACAGGGTCTTTCAGTGCCAATATATATCCTCTAGTCCAGTTGACATTGTAATGTAGATTCAGAAAGATAAGGGGGCTAATACAGCTCAGAGGACACTGAAACATTTAATTTCTCCTAAGCTACATTTTGGATGTTCATACATTTCATCTGGCCAAAACCATGCAAACTCATTTGTATTTTATGTGAATAGCAACTCTGTTATGATAGATAAAGATTTTTTTTACCTTGTTTAAATGGGATCATGTTGATTAGCTACAACCATGCATTTTGCATTATGTCAACATTAAGTAAGTAATCATAACAAAGATAAATTAAATCTGCCACCATTCTGCAATACATACAAAAAGAAAGTGAAATATATTGTATATATATATAATGCATAACATTCACATATGACAGGAAAATTAAGGACACAATATATGTTCTTTAAAATCTTAATGACTGTAAATGTTGCTGATTATACATTTCAGCCTTTGCTTATACAGACAAAAAAGGCCATAATTTCTTCAGTAGTAGAATTTTCTACCATTTTCAGAAGGAATATACACATACATATGTATAGGTACATCTAAAAAAGTTGAGTGGAAGGAAAAAGTGTTTTTGGAAAAGGTGCACCAGAAACAGGAACAACCACAGCCTTGAGAGGATTGCCAAGCAAAATCCATTCAAGAATTTGGGGGAGCTTCACAAGGAGTGGAATCACAAGCCACTATGCAGAGATGAATCCTAGACATGGGCCACAAATGTTGCATTCCTTGTGTTAAGCCACTCCTGAACCAGAAACAACATCAGAGTCTTACCTGGGCTAAGGAGAAAAGCACTGGACTGTTGCTCAGTGGTCTAAAGTCCTATTTTCAGATTAATGTAAATTTCGCATATAATTTGGAAATCAAGGTCCCAGATTCCGGAGAAAGAGTACAGTCCATGTTGCTTGCAGTCCCGTGTGAAGTTTCTACAGTTAGTGATGTTGATGGGCCATGTCATCCTGCTGGTTTTGGTCCACTGTGTTTTCTGAAGTCCACAGTCAACACAGAATTTACCAGGAAATCTTACAGCACTTCATGCTTCCTTCTGCTGACAAGCTTTATGAATATTGTGATTTCATTTTCCAGCAGGACTTGGCAATTGCCCACACGGCCAAAGAAACCAAAAACTGGTTAAATGACCAGGGTGTTACTGAGCTTGATTGGCCAGCATACTCACCTGACCTAAACCCCATAGAGACTCTATGGGAATTTTTGCTCTACGTAAAGATGGCCTAGGCTATAAGAAGTTTGCCAACACCCTAAAACTGAACTGCAGGATGTTGGCCAAGACCATACAGCGGTTTAACAGGACAGGTTCCACTCAGAACAGAATGGAGAAGTAGAAGAGTGGAAGAGGATTTCAGTGGTAACCTGTGAGGCTCTAGTGAACTCCATGCCCAAGAGAGTTGAGGTAGTGCTGGAAAATAATGGTGGCCACACAAAATATTGACAGTTTTAGGCACAATTTGGACTTTTCACAGGGGTGTACTCACTTTTGTTGGCAGTAGTTTAGACATTAATGTCTCATCTTCTACATTGTGTCAAAGTATCATATCTTCAGTGTTGTCCCGTGAAAAACAAAAAAACATTTATACAAAAATGTGACGGGTGTACTCACTTTTGTGAGATACTGTATATTTAAAATATATTCTTTATGCATGGAGCCACACATCAATTGCTATTAAAGAGTGCATTTCGTAGACAAAGCATCTTTTGTTTGAGGCTCAATTTCATCTTCAAATTCATCTTCACTTTATAATGATGCATAATCATTCTGTGTGCTGTATTTAATCTAAAAGTGCAAAGAGAAGAAGAACTTTGCAGGATTTGCCAAGGGTAACTTTTATTCACCGGTACTGGCAGTTACGCTTCATGAAGCCATAAGAAGCATCATGGTAAATAATCAGCAATAAAAGCTGAGAGGCAAGACAGATCATAGATCCCCTTTACCAAGGCACTCAAGGAGAGAGCCTTAAACTGCCACTGGCTGGTGAAATATACACTGTTTCATTACCCCTGCCATAAATGGCTATAGCTACTCTGAAGCTGGAAGTAGCTATTAAGATTGGAAAATTATGGAGCCTATCAAAGGGCAGAAGTGGGAATACAATTTACTACCACAACAGTCTGCATTTCCATTCACAGTTCAAAGGTGTTTATAGTTCAGGAACTTGTCAGCACCAAGCTCAGAGATTTCTTCAAATGAGAAATGAAGTTTGAGTGAAGAGACAACACTTTCTTTTTCCAAAAAAAACGTAACTTGATCACACTTTGCTTTATGATAAATAGTGAACAGCCTGTGAAAATGGTAATACTATGTGTTCTCTCTTTGTATGGAGTGAGACAATTTGAGGTGAGCACATATTTATGTTAGAATTGGAAGCCATGTTCTGTTTTTATTTCCTCATCTCACAGAAAGGACACTGAGCAAGTAGTTTGGATGTGTCTAAAAGGAGAGCCAGGAATATCATAAAGCAATTATAATAGACAGCTTAGTTCAGCCTAAAATACATTAATTGACTGCATTAAAATATACTTGGACATTATATAAACATATTAAAGAAATACATTTCTTATACCAACACAGATTCCATAGTGCATCTTGTAGATGTTTAAAATTTATATTTTATTAATGAGTTTAGGGTAAAAACAACACTAAAGTGGAATAAAAGGGATGATGATAAAGTAACACCTTTTCTATCAATCTGTGTAAATGACTTGCATCATGAACATAACCATTTAAATGGTTAAGAAGAATTAACCTGATATATGGCATACATAATATATGGACAAAGAATTTGTTAACTTTAACTGAAAGAAGTTAAAAAAAAGTATTACAAATGTTTTCACTGATCAACTGTATAAGGTATAGAGTAGAATTTGACACCTGCAACACACTCAAAAAAGTTGGTACAGAGGCATATTTACCAATGTCATCCACCATGAAAGAACTTCATGGTATCCTCCACAAACAAAGCCTGGCAGAAGAATGGCTCTTAATGAAGAGCTTATTGAGTTTAAATGTGGTACACAAGATCCCTTTTTTGTTCAAATTCAAATTGCTAAGGTTCTGCCCTGTTAGATATACCCCAGTCAGCTCATACTGTGACAGGAAACCATTTAGGTGCAATTACAGCTCAGCCATGTAGCTATAGACTACGTAGACTCACAGAGCAAGGCTGCTGAGTACATTCTTGAGAAGATACATCAGCACAAAAAGCCTAAGTGAGAAGATTCAGGAAATGGGTTTCCATGGCCATCCAGCTGCATACAAGCCTAAGATCACTAGTCCAAGTGTTGACTGGAGTGCTGTATAGCACTCAACCAGTGGGCTCTCAATTAGTGGAAATGTGTTATCTTGAGTGGTGAATCACAATTCACAATTTGGCAGGCAGATTAATGAATCTGGGTTTGGTGATTGCAAGGCAAATGCTACCTGGAATGCATAGTGCCAGCAGAAGTATGGTGGAAGAGAGTGCATTGTTTGGGAATTGGATGTCCAAAGCTCAAAACAGGTCAGGAGTCCACATTGTTTTGCTAATATCATGTATTTGTCTGAAAAATTGTTTATATGATATTTTAGGCTTCAGACTTAAGTCAAGTCACCTTTATTTTATAGAACAGTAGCAGCAATGACAAAAAAAATAGCAAAAGTAAAAATTATTAAATTAAATGTAAAAAATAAACGAGTGAATAAGGTAAGATCTGAAGTTTTACACAAAGCAAGAGTTTGCAGTAAAACTGGCTAACTTAAGCCAATGGTAAGGGCTGTTCAAAAGAACAGGATAGCCTATATAACTCACAACCTACACTTGTTTTGCATTGACATGTTTTAAGAGTTAACAATTAATATTTTAAAATACTTTTAGCTATTTTTAGGGTTAGGGTTAGGGTTAGGGTTAGGGTTACTTTTTTCAGCAACATTGTCAACCTTGCAGTGCTGCAATGCTGACAGCACTCATATGTCTATTTTCAAAAGACAAGCTCTAGATATGACGCTGAATACATGCACTCAACTGCTTTTGTCAACAATGGTGAGGCCTGTCCTAAGTGGAACCTGTTCTGGTGTGGTCTGTGTGGTCTTGACCACTGTGCTGCAGCTCAGTTTCAGGGTATTGACAATCTTCTTATAGCCTAGGCCATCTTCATGTAGAGCAACAATTCTTTTTTTCAGCTTCTCAGAGAGTTATTTGCCATGAGGTGGCACATAAAACTTCCAGTGACCAATATGAGAGAGTGTGAGAGCGATAACATAAAATTGATCACACCTGCCCCCCTTTCACACCTGAGACCTTGTAGCACAAGTGGAAAGTGGCAAATTGGGCACATTTTCACTTAAGTGTGTACTCACTTTTGTTTTATACATTTATAGCTGTGTGTTGAGTTATTTTTAGGGGACAGCAAATTTACATTGTTATACAAGCTGTACATTGACTACTTTACATTGAATCAAAGTGTCATATCTTCCGTGTTGTCCCATGAAAAGATATAATAAAATACTTACAAAAATGTGAGGGGGTGTACTCACATTTGTGAGATACTGTAACTCTCCATACTTTTCACTTAATTTGCCACAATGCAGAACATTGATCAGATTCTGCCACTCTCTGCTACAATATCATGAATCACACCATTTGTAGAAAGTATTTTTTGAGGTGTCCTACTTCTCAAATCCTAATCTTAACTGTAATAAGAGAAACTGCAAACTGATCTCTGATCATCCTGAAAGGATAGCTTCCAATACTATTTAAAGTCCTCACGTTGGGCTAGAAGACAAAATATAGCATGCAGAGTATCATATCATCGCTCTACTGGATGAGCTTGCACCACTTTTCTCTTTTAGCATGGCATTGTCGGCTTTACTGAAAACCACAAAGAAGGAGCAGTGGCAGCATGCATGCATCTGATACTGTTCAGTGCACACGGCAGGCCTGCTCAATGCTCCATTTCACAAGGCCTGAGATTAGAGCATCAACACAGGGGCCTCTCGATTTGGGGAGCATTAAAACTGAGAGCTATCAGCTGGCAGCTGTTGCTAATGGTGAAGTTGTCAGAACCGCTTCCTGCCCTTCTCCCCAAACACACACACACTCACTCACACACTCTGCGGTTCCCCACATCCCACACTGTCGCCTGTGCCATAAAGATGTCTGAGCCATTGCATGTGTGCTATGCATGTCAAGGCCCCAGAAGTACACAACATGGTTTGAGGGGGTTGAGACAGTTGCTATGCAAATAATAATTCAGAAAGGTAGCCATTTTCATGGTGTAGCCTTTGTATTTAAATGGAAAGAGCAGAGCAAAAATTATTCTACTCTGTAATATTTATGAGGTTTGAAAAACGTCTTTTCCAATTGTGTATTAGCTTAGGAAGGAAAATAATTCATATATATCCTTGGTTTTTTTTTTTCTTAGAATCATTGATTGCAGTCTGCAAAGACATATTTAATCATGTCTGAGATGTCATATGAACAGTTTCAGTTTCATCTGTTATGACACTAAATGAAGAAAATTATTAAATACCTTGGACTTATTTTGGCCTCACAAAAGTGGTGTAAACATAAAACCAATCAGTAAATACCTACTTTCTTTCAGCCATCCCTGGTTATGCTGCATTGAGCACAGTTATCTAACCATGCTGAGAAAACCTTGATGAGCTCAGTCTGTAAGCATTCCATGCCAAATCATGCCCAGGTGGAGTGGTTAATCTCCTTGCCCAGAATTATTCAGTACTACAGTGGACAAAATGATCTAGATTTGTACTAGTGCCAATGAAACTGTGATGTTGAAATGTGACTACAAGTGTTGTGAGATGATGTTCATATATATATATATATATTGCTGGATTGAGAAAATGTGTGGTTGTCTTCAAGATCACTCAGCTGCAAATAACTTTAATTTAGATCGTTATGTAATAAACCAGGAGAACATCATTACAACTAAATAACAAGTGCCCCATTCACCTTGGGACTCCAAGGAGAGTGTGAAGAGACTTTCTCATAGCTGTATGCAACTAAATGCTCATTTCCACCAATTACTTTGCATATTAAGCTGTCTTTATATGTGATACTAATATATAGTCACTAACAGAAAAGAACATGTAATTTAGTAAGAGTTCATTATATGCAGATAAAGTGCTTGCTGTTATTGATTTTCAGTTGGAGTTATGTGTTTCAACACGGACAGTGACAGTTACATGCTATATCATGGCTGCATCAACAGTTGCATGTAAAGGCTCATGCCAAACAAAGCATTCAACAAATGTATAGGATGACAGGGGAGAACGATGCATGCTTGAGAGGTGGATTCAGCCAGTGGCTCATGCAGTAAAATGACTTGATTTCTGTTGTCTGGCTGCCAAAAGAAACACCTGCTCTTGGGTCGATTCCAAAGCATTCTAGGACAAGACCCTTGGGCCATGCAGAGTGAAACCACAGAGCAAATGCTTAGTAAGCTTCTAGAAGAGACTAGACATTTATACTTGTTTTAAGTTTATAGTCAATACGCTGAATGAGACTGTAGGGGACACAAAGAGAGTAAGACAGCAGCTGAGTGAGGTGATTTACTTGCTGTTTCACAGTTGTGAGTCTGTCCTCATGAAGTCTTGAAGGGTTACAAGGACTTATGCCATTTGCTATTGGCTATTTGGGGTCTCTGTTCTGTAAAAGAAGCATAGCTTTGGAGCAATGTTACTTTTGGTTCCCTTGAAGTTTGGTTTTCTTTGTGCAAATATGAAAAAGCTTCTTAAATTGTAAATAACCTAAACATAATCATAAAATATGCTTTACTTTATTGATAATAGCAATATTATTTGTTGTTTTCTTTTTCCACTTTGTATTCATGAGTTCTCTGGACAATAATTGATTACACAAATCTCCGATCATAGTTTAAGTTTACATACACATGTAAGTGAGCTGCCCTGTGTGCAGTGATGTAACTGAACATTATTATGGATTTATCACTCTGAAACATTTAAGTCTGATACATTTTTTTGCTGAGAATGTAGTCTAGAGGTAGAGAGGAAATACAACTGTGGTAACAGTAAAATATGTTTTCTTGTAGCCAGTGTGGTGGACCTTTTGAATATACTGTAAGTGGAAAAAGCAGCATTGATTTGTAAAGTGATAGATGGGATAAGTGGTAATGTTGACTTGATGTGCATTTTTGTGTTTATTTGCTTTTCTGGTTTTTGTCTATTAATCTCAGACTTTATGTGAAAAGGCTTTACTTTTTTGTTGCCCCTTCTGGCACAAATGGAAAGTGTCCCAGATGCACAAAATAATTAACTGCAAGTTTTTAAAGCTTAAACCATTAAAATGGACATTTATCAATATTTTTTGTCATGATTTTCCCCAACATTTCAGAGCAAGCATAGAACTTATAAGATAAGATAAACCTTTATTGTCCCACAAGTGGGAAATTTCACAATATTAAAAAATATTTAAAAACAATATTTTAAATAGTGTAATGGCACTGATGAAGAGAGAGCACACAGGGAATGATGAGACAGTAGCAAGACCAGAGCAACATGCCTGGAAATAAGAAATGAACATTACCTGTTTTGTTTAGCAGACACAAACTTGAAGGTGTTTTAGTTTATAAAAGAATGAATAGTAATAGTAAAAATAGTAAATACCACAAACAGTATCATGAGACAAATCGAATCTGTGTCCAGTGGGCAGATTGTGAAAGCATAATGAGAACTAATGCAACACTGTTATTAAACAAGACCCACCACCCATAGAATAACAGCTTCCTGCAAAACCTACATAGCCCTTAAAATGATGAAGATAAATATCTCTTTTGTATCCTAGTTGCAGTTTTAATATCCTCTCTGATCAGGACAGAGAGAGGCAGGGTATATAGAGACAACAAGGCTGGGCATTTGTGGCTCATCTTGCACTATATGCCATCTGTTGATGTGGTTTGGGCCAAATTTAGTCATGGGCATTTTGTTTTTCCCTTGACACCTAAAAAAGACATTTCTCCTGTGTTAATATATTCATTCCCCATGAAATTGCACTTGTTCATGACAAGCTTTAAGTAGCTGATCAGGGACCAAGCTCTAGTACTATTTATGTAATGAGTAGCTGGGTTTTCAAGCCAGACTTTTCAATTGCATACAGATTGGCTCTGCCAGCTGCTCTGGCACTTCAGCCATCACCCAGACACCAACCCGCCCCTCTCTACACTTGACACAAGACGCCACAAGTGGCATGGATCAAGCAGCAGCCGCCAACAGACAGCAAGGCAAGGCTGTAGTGTTTCTGGCACACTCTGTGTATAGCTTCTGCTGGCTGTGTAGTCTAAAGGAATCTGGCCAATCAATAGGACTTTACATTTTTGTCCCTCAGATCTTTACATGTTACATTAAACAAGGTTTATTAAGTACAAAGCTTATGTGCTTATTTCACATACAGCTATTTTGGGGCCTCAAAATAAGCTCTGCATGTGTAGCATGCATTCTGAATAATAATGAAATTGAATGGATTTAAACTTCATTACATATGACAATCTCCACTGTTAGCATGCTACCTTATAATGTACAACAAATGAGTCATCATTAAAAGACACTGCATGCATCAGAAAACTGTAACATAGATTAACAAAATCAGAATGCTAAATTGTCTGAATGTCTAAATTGTCTGAATGTCTAAATTGTCTGAATTATGTATTATGTAAGAGGAAACAAGCAACCACTTGGTGGAAGACTGATCATTGGAGACATAAATTGAAGACCGCATGGATTTTTTGAGAAAATATGATGATCAGAATCAAGTAGACAACAGTGCTAGTAAGATGTACAGTTTCCTGAAAGTTCCACCAAAGATTAGGAATTTTAATTTTAATTCTAGCTCAAAAGGAAGCAGAATTGTCTGTTTAGTGCTGCACTGGTGCGCCTGTGAGTTGAACTGGCAATGTAATGACAAGTGCTAGTAATGCCAGACTTCCACAGGGCCCTCCTGCTGCAAGTCAACAAATCTGCATTTTCACAAAGATGACAAGTAGCCATCAAACACATCCACACACAAAGAGATCTTTTGGATGCTGATAATATTGACCATTCATCCAGTGTGATGCAGTTTTCAAAGCCACCCAACGGTTTGCCTCCATTCAGTTGCTATGATACAAAACATACAAACTCAGCAATGCATGACAGCTAACCATCAAGTCCAAAGCCATTGTCCAGTATTGTGATGTGCATGAAAAATGCAAAAATTAAAACCTAGATGTATAGACAATAGCAAGGGAATTACAATTGATAGTACAGTATAGTTTGAATTAAAGTATACTATGGAAGACAATAACTTTTCATGTGCATTTTATTGGTAAACATTAGGTGATATAAGATTAAATATATATGAAAGATTCAAAGGACAGAAAATATCTATACAGTGGGTTCAGGTTGGTTGCTGTCTGCTTCATACAAGCTACATTTGGTATGACCTTAACACACCATCTGCAACAAGTTACTCCTGAACATGAGAACACACAAGCCTGTTGACTCTTCTCACTTTGCTGCATCTGGATATTTTATTTGTCATGGGTGTAATACTTGCCACGGGGCTTGAGTTCACCTTTGGCTGTGGTACCAACTTTGGACACTGGTTTGTGCCAAAAATTCTGGGTGGGCAGCTGGGGTAACTCTAACTCTCCTGCTAAGCCACAGCCACACTCTGCATTGCCCTAGAGCAAAATGCTTGACTTGATCAGCCACTGCTTAGCCCATGATTTTCAGGCCCAAAATACAAATTAGAAGTTTTTTTGGACATCTTGAGGCAGCAATGTGTTTCCATCATTGGTAGGTTACCTCAACATTTCTTCTATGAAAGAAATAACTCACTCGAAGCAGTTTAATCAGACATGATTGGTTTTCCCATTAGCTCTTTTTCTGCCTGAACTGCGTCAGTTGGGGGTCTTTCGACATTTGATTAAGGAACTAGAGTCTAGATCAATGAAACTGCTTCACAAGGCTTTTGATTTTCATGGATGTACTGGAATAGAGGTCGGTTGTAACTTCCCCCACTTCTCTAGATGGAGTGAGCTACATACTTGAATAAGAGTAAACGGTGTATGAAAAAGTAAGCTTCGAAGCTTGTACATGTTGAGCGAAAATGTATTTTTAAAAATTTATTACAGTTAGGGCTATTGAGAAATACACCCAGAAAAGCTGGGATATTGCAAAAATGCAATAAAAATACAAATCTGGGGTTTGTTAATTGATTAACCTTTATTTAACTGACAAGAACAAATAAAACATTTTAAAAGTATATTGACCAAATTAATTGCATTTTGTACACAAATATAATTTGATAGCTGCAATCCAGTCAAACAAATGCTGGGTAAAATATAATGGATAAGAGCAGACTTTCATTCATGTAACATCAGATTGGGGATTAAGCAGACTAACTGATAGCAGGTATAAATGATTGGGTGTAAAATGAGCATCCATTAAAGGCTCAGGTTTAGCATGCAAGTGTGTGTCATGGCTCACCCCTATGTGTCAAAATTCATGAGTAATCATAAATACCGTATTTCCCCAATGATAAGCAGCAGCTTATAGATTAATTTTACAAACCTGTGTATTGGGTGCAGCTTGCTTAAATGGGGCAGCCTATCTAAAAACATGAAAACACATTTGCTAAAAGTATAATTCAGCGCAAAAAAAGATGACATCCGCAAATGACTATTTGAATATAAATGTGCTGTTTACAACAGCAAAGAACAGTTCTAAAAGCAATGCAAAGCAAAATAGATCAGTGACGATGTTCTGTCACTGTGCTGCCACATCCAGCCTCTTTCAGTCCTTACATCCTAGTATATAATACAAGCTAGTGCAATTTAACAGAAATAAAAAGAACAAAAGTTTATTGAAATAAATAAGAAGTTTTTTATTTTTGTTTGAACGACTGGAGGGTGGGATTACGGCAGTACAGTGATGTCAATCATCTGTCTATATGTAAATTCTTCAGTATCAAATTAGCAACAGTAAAATGCAAAAATTATTAGGCATATCTTTCTTCAAATTCTTCAAAATCATATGCATAAACATCGTAGTTATCACCAAACAACTCATTTGCGACCTGTGCTGCTTTGCTGTCGCTGATGCCAGACACACTTTCATCACCAGTATTGCTCTCAGATATTGCACACATTGCTTTGCGAAAGCAACGACCTGAAACTTACATTTTGCCGCATAGTTCTTGTGTTGCGCCATGATATTGCTAAGTTCCAAATGTTATCAATGTAATTGTTCACACACAACTATGGTATAATGTCACTAAAGGCCAAATTAGATGTTTTTACTTCAGCTTGGTAAATTCAGTAATATACATAAATGAGCATTTTCAGCTGCTTATAGCATGAGGCGGCGTATCACTGGGGAAAGCACCTGGGCTGATGAATACATGGGAAAACCATTGTCACTTAACAAAGTCTGTCGCTGCATAAAGCAATGCAACTTGAAGAAATTAAACTGTATTAGACAAGAAGAAAGTCATGCATCAACTCTGGGTTCTCTGGGCCCAAGCTCATCTCAGATGGACCAAAAGACTGTGGAACCATGTGCTGTTGTCAGATGAGTTTACATTTCAGCTTGTCTTTTTTGGAAAAAACAGGCATCATGTTTTCTGGGCCAAAGCTGAAACAGACCTTGGCAGTTGAAGGTGCAAAAACCAGCATCTGTGATGGTATGGGGGTGCACCAGTGCATATAGTATGTCTAGGTATCATTAACTCATCATTAACTCATGAACTCTGAGGCACATATAAGTATTTCAGACAGACATATATATTGCCATCAAGGGGAAGTATCTTCCCATGATGTCTATGCTTGTTTCTCCTGGACCATGCATGGCCATATTCTATATAATAATAGACTGGCTTCATAGACACAGGGTTGATTGACCAGTGAATTAGCAATTTAAACAAAACCTAGACATTAAAATGGATATGAAATTATTCATAAAAATATTTATAATAACAAACCATGCAGAGCCTTTCAAAGATTCTAAAATGCATGCAAAATAATATATTAGGTTCTGTTTAAACCTGTAGAAAAGTTTAAAACATGCATTGCCATCATGCAAACTAATAACTAATCATTTCTGATTAAATGACAAGGTAGAATAACTTCTTTTAAATGAAAAAAAAGATTAATTGAGTAATCCATAACCAGCACTACTTAATTGTTTATATGCACTGCAATAATAATCAAATGCTTATTTTTTAATTCACAAATACTATGTATGAAATCTAACATCTATGAGTGAGTGATATCCTCTATTGACAAGACATAATATCTACTGAAAGCAACAGCTCTGCTGTTAGGCTCCTACCCTGTTCATGCTCTTTTTCATTTGAGGCTGGAATTATAATTTTGGCATGAGGGTACAGTATGAGATAGTGTTCCAAATGCCAGCTCACTGGAGTTATACCAGAGCTCACAAGGGTAAACAGAGGGTGCTTTTTACACATGACCCTTCCCAGTCCAAGTAAAACAACATATGTCCTGGAATCAGTAATCTCTTGTCAGAATTTACCAGCAAGTGTTTACCAGTGTAAGTAATGTCATCAGCATGGTGCAGGTGTTATAGTGGAACTGGGTGGGCATAATATGTTGGTAAAAAATTAAAGGAACACTTTATAGATCAGAGTATAGCATCAAGGCATTTAAACGTCTGAGATACTAATCTGGGGTCTCATTTATAACTGTTGTGTAAACACAAAACAGGACCTAAAAGATGCATATGCCTCTTCTTATGAAACGTTGTGATCTATAGAAACAAACAGAATGGCAGAATGTGTGCATATACTGTATATGCAAACTCTAAACCAAGTGTGCAAACATTTTTTAGCAAAACATTAGATGGCGGTGAGCAAAAACGTAAGCTGCATCAGTACATAGACTATATAATAATTTCCTGTGCTAGTGAGTCAAACACCTTACATTGAATTTCACTTGTTCAGTCACATATTTACAATAGTAAATAAGTATATAAGTAAAATATATAATACGACTCAAATCTTAACTTAATCTATACTGCTAATCTATGGGCTACAGCTGTTAAAATTTAAATGGTAAATTGGTGGTGGTGATTATTTTGACACAGTGTGAAATAGTCAGTCTGATTGCTGAAAACACATGAATACCAACATCACATTTGTGTGTAATGTAACATAAAGGATGCGCTGGCATTATTAGACAATTATGCCAAAGGAATAATTAGAAGAGAACTAAGCTCAATAATACCTGTGTTTTTCGATGGGAATATTAAAAAGACAAATTGGTACATTAAGTTACCTTACACTGTGAGAGAACAGGCCAACATTAAAAGGCAATGCACTCACATTGCAACAAAGGCTCTATATGGAAATGAATTTATTTACATAAATACAAAACATGTGCATTCTATAAATGTGCAATTAATTTGTGAAGCTGACATGGTCCTGATAAACGTGGTTGCACAATGGCCTGGTTAAACAGCACAATGGCTGACTTTTTGAAAAGGTAATAAAACATTGTGTAATTTCTAACTGTTCATTGTTCAGGTATTGAATGATTTCTCTTGTAAAATGCAGATGACAGTGGCTACATTGTCAAGGGCTGGTTTCTTGTCCCCTTTTCAAACCAGAGCGCAGAAGAAAATCGTTATAATGTTACTCAAGAACATGCACGCACAAGCTTAAATATGCATGAGGTGATCTGCATTAACCATGTATGGTTGAACGAGAGCGTGTAGGGGGCAGAGTATGCGGCAAATCCAACATGCAAACAATCTCAGAGTGCGATTTATAAAGCGAATCTTGCTTGCAGGTGCCCATGGACACATTTTCAAAAATCTCACATTTTCTTTGCATATATAATTTTTGTCTTTTGGAGTCAAGTAGCAAAGGGGGTTGTTAATCCGTTTCAGCTGCTTCTGTGTTAATGAAAGGAACAACAGGTGCTATAGATGGGCAACAAAAAGACAACCCCCAGAACAGGAATAATTTTACAGATGAAGATCATTTACATTTTTTTCCTCTTCATTTTTTCTGAGTATTTTTGCACTATATTTGTATTCGGCTAGGGTCAGTGTCACTACTGGTAGCATGAGGTGATACCTGGACCCTAAAGAGGTTGCACAGTTAGTCCAACTCCTCCAGGAAGACACATAATATGTGCCATTGTCAGAAGCTATGATGTGTCTCCCAGCACAGTCTCAAGAAAAATGGAGGAGATTCCAGGAGACAGGCAGATACTCTAGGAGAGCTAGACAGGGCCCATTAACAGACCAGTATCTGCTCATTTGGGCAAAGAGGAACAGGATAAGCACTATCAGAGCCCTATAACATGACCTCTAGCAGATCAATGGTGTGAATGTCTCTGGCCAAACAATCCTTCATGAGGGTGACCTGAGGGTCTGACGCCCGACATAAAACACCAGATTTGGCAGGTCCACCACTGAGGCCCTGTGCTTTTCACAGATGAGAGCTGGTTGACCTTAATCACATGTGACAGAAAAGAAATGGTCTGAAGAAGTTGTAACATTGTTCAGTATGACAAGTTTGGTGGTGGGTCAATGATGGTCTGGGGAGGCATATCCATGGAGGGACGCACAGACCACTACATGCTAGGCAATGGTACCCTGACTGCCATTTGGTATCGAGATTAAATCCTTGGACACATTGTCAGATCCAGCACTGGTCCAGTGAGTCCTGGGTTCATTCTGGTACATCATAATGCCCCGTCTCATCTCATAAAATTGACTCTCCGCCACCCTTACCTGAACTAAGTCCAACAGAACACCTCTGGGACATCATGTTTTGGTCCAGTCAACACAGCCAGGTTCCACCACAAGCTGTGCATGAGTGATAGTGATACCATCAATCATCTTATAAGGAACATGACCCGACATTGTCTGGCATGCATACAAGTACATGGGGACCATACAAACTACGGAGTACCATTCTGAGTTGCTGCAATGCAATTTTTGCCAAATAGACTGGCCTGCTTTATGATTTTTTCACTTTGATTTTCAGGGTGTCTTTGAATTCAGTCCTCTGTAGGTGGCATTCCTAACACATTAGCCAAAGTGTTTCTTTAATTTGAGCACTGTATATAATCGATCAGGGCAAACATAATCTATAGTAAACATGTAAACACAGTATTATTTGATGGATTGTAGGAAAAATTGTGATATCAGACATTTATTTAAAAAGAAAAAAATTTTAGTTTTCATTAGATGGCTTAGGCTTGTTCTTTTAATTGGACTGTAAATGAATAAATAAATGAACCATCATACATAAAATAAGCTAGGCAATATTTACTGTATCACAACTATAATTAACATTTGTCTTGTTTAATTTGTATTTAAATAATTGCAGTACATGTTATATTTTGATAGTATTTTAATAATGTGACACTACTGACTTGTTACTGTCCATTTTAAATTATTATCATTAAAAATAAATATTGTGATACAAGTGGTTGGAATAAAATAAACAAATCATGCGCATACAAATAAAAATGAAAACATTTATTTAATCTACACAAAAGCATGGAAAAATAATTTTAAATCATCTGGTGGAATGATTGAGAACATACAAAAAGACACAATAAAAAGCCATAGACATGTGAACAATTAGCACATATGCCAAGAATGTGTGATTTTACTAACAAGCTAATACAATGACAAATGACATTTATGAATGCATTTATTCAGTAAAATGCAACATAAAAAAGAAAAATGGGGTTGTGTCCATTTGATGTTAAACTCCACATATGTTTGCACGTTACCAACAATGATAATTACAGTGTTAAAAATGAAAATGATACTAAGCTGTTTATCCTGCTCAATCAGCAGCAAGTTTTCTGTCCTGCTACTAGAGCCTTTTATTTTAGGCCACTCAGTTAGACAAATCTGTTGACAAGCTGACCTTGTTGGCCATGTGAGATGAAATAAAACTAGGCTTTGACTGTTGTTGCTGTCCTAATGCCTGCTCTTAAAGGGAAAGGGTACAGGCAATCGTTGAGTAGTGCATATAATTGTGTGCGTTTCGTCCATTTAGGGAGACTCATATGTGCACATGTCTTTAAAGGTTTTCTCCTAATTTTAACAGTTCTTAGTCTTTTGATTTCAGATCCAGTTAATAATGACAATTTTCTCTGAATAAGCATTAATTTAAAAAAAAATGCCGTTTGAAAGCTTCAGAAACTAGGAATGATGTAAAATGGGCTTTAAGCTCTTTTGAGTTTAAGCCAAGCTCTGTTGATGTATGGGCTTTTAG
Organism: Lepidarchus adonis; assembly: GCA_037576955.1. Classification (NCBI taxonomy): domain Eukaryota; kingdom Metazoa; phylum Chordata; class Actinopteri; order Characiformes; family Lepidarchidae; genus Lepidarchus; species Lepidarchus adonis. The sequence continues at coordinate 13,701,480 of JBBIGC010000013.1, read as the reverse complement.
TTGTGCCAAGTCAGAAACAGGTGCAAAGACCCTACTGCAGCTCCACAGTATGAGCTTAACGCATACTGAATGCTTACACTTAACACATACTTTATCACTAGTGTGCACAGTTCAGAGATATCTGCCAAACCATGACGACTTAAAATGCAGTAGAAAGCCATCCATGAATATTTTCAAAAAGCAAGGATCAAGAGATACATGAACAATGGGGAAAGCAAAGATTCATTATGAGAATCCTGATCTTAGATCATGCCTAACTGGTGATTGACTGACCTAGTTCCCTAAAATTTATTGACGCTGAAAAAGAGTGAACCAACAAATAACTCATGGAGATCATTTTCTGTGTATTTTTTCTTTTCTTATTTTGTTCTATTTTAGTTTATTTCTAGGGTCATGGTAAAATCAAAAGTTGCTCTACAAGGCACCAAAAAGTAATCTACTACGATTAAAGACCCTTTTTATTGGTACAATATGCAACACTTTTTACTAAGACTGTAAGTGAAACATCAGGGTACCAAAGTCAATGTGCTAACCTATCTATTAAAGCAATTCAAGTCAGCTATAAGTATAAGTGATAAGTAAAGATCTTCCTGTAGAACAAATGTTGGTCTCTAGCACTTCTTGAAATATGAGACTGCAAAGGCCATGTAAGTGTTACCATATTACTCTGGTAAAAATCCAGTAGTTATAAGTATGAACCAATTACATCTCACTGAGTTTCTGCCATTATCCCTTTTCAAGCAACCATAGAAAGGCATTCGCTCAAACTGCAGGACATAATATCAGTGCTACACAAGGACGTGGTGCAAACAAAAGACATATTGATACTAGCCACATTGTAAATGCTCCACCACAATCTCTCAACCAGAGTAGCTTTTCCCAGAACAATGGGCCACCATAAGCATCTACAACCTCCTTCTCACAAGTGTGTTTTGGCCTGAAGGTATTCATTCTTTAGAACATCTGAAAAATGAGTAGAGAAGGATTTTGGTGGGGCCAGCAAGTCAGCGTAGCTCCAAGGCACAGCACATTAGCCTGGTTCCACCCGATTTAGTTCATGTATTCAAGACCAGGCGCTCACTGCACACACAAAAGAAAATATGCACCAAGAGGGCAAATCCGCAAGTTTGGGTTTGGGCGAAGGGCTAAATAGCACTTCATTTCCTTAAACAGTCAACGACACAAATGTCTCATGGAGATAAATGCTTGGAGCAAGCTGTTATTGGCTGCTTTGTTCCTTTAGACACTTGAGAGGTTACTGAAGAGGCTCTTTGTGATGTGTTGTATTTGCAGTATTTCAGTATTATTCTGTGGTTTTTTTACTCCTTGCAAAAGCAAGAGCAGGTCCAGATGTCCTTGCTTCTTTCTGTATGCATGTGTCTTTGAACTGTCCCAAAGTTTTGAGTTTTCAAGAGGTAATGGCTGAGGATTACAACCCAGAAATCTCCATTCATACTGTTACTTTGTCAAGAGTTCCAGAGATTTAGGGGAGGTTTTGATGGACAAGCACCTAATTATGCAACTCCAACTAGTTTGTTGTAATGTAAATAAAAACCGTCTTGTTAAAAATGTAAACAGCTGTTTAAAATGTAAATAAAAACAGAATACAATGATTTATGAACCCATATTCTATTCATAATTGAATATAGAAAATAAATAAAATGTAAAAAATGTATTAAAAAAATGTTAGCTTATTTTGAATTTGATGCAAACAAATCATTAATGTTGAGAAAGAATAACAATGGGCTAAAAAAATAAGTGGTATTAAAAAGAAATAGATGGGGTTATGTTTTGCAACTAACTGGCAAATATATATTTTTAAAAAGGTATCCAAACCTACCTGGCCCTTTTTGTAAGCATAACCATGATGAGAGCCATTATTCATAAATGAAGAAATCTTGGAACAGTGGTAAACCTTCCCCAAAGTGGCTGGCATTATTACTCCAAGACCTCACCCAGGAGGTCACAAAAGCCCCCAGAACAACATCTAAATAACAACAGACCTCAAATGCCTCAATTAAGGTTAATGTTTATGATTCAACAAAAAAGACTGGGCAAACGTTCATGGGAGAATGCTGACCAAAAAGAATGAATGCTCATCTCACATTTGACAAAAAACATCTTGATGATCCCTAACACTTTGGGGAAACTATTCAATGGACTGATGAGACAAAAGATGAACTTTCTGGAAGGTTTTTTCTGTTACATCTGGCATAAACAGCATTTCAAGATCATAGCATAACTGTGGTAGGGTGATGGCCTGGGGCTTTTTTGTGGATGACTGGCTGTAATTGAAGGAACCTTGATTTCTGCTCTTTACCAAAAAATCCAAAAGGAGAATGTTCAGACATCAATTCATGCTCTGAATCTCAAGCGCACTTGGGTTAAGCAGCAGGACAATGATCCAAAACACACCAGCAAGTCCACCTTTGAATATCAGAACAGCGGCTATTACAACCTCATGGCTTCTTAAGAGAAGATTCTACAGTCCAGACCTTTCATCAGTTGAAATCATTTGATGCATCATGAAATGGAAAAAAAATTAAAATGTGAATAATTATATTGTGAATAAAATGTTATTAAATATTAATCACTGCATTTCATTTATAGATTACATGGTGCCCCATTTTTTTTACATTGGGGTTGTGCCTCAAGTTAAGAAATCTGACAGGCTTTTTAAAATTATATAGTGTCAAAACTGTCTTGTTGCTAGAGCCCTATATTACATACATACAAATCCTAAACCCCAGTGTACTCCAGTGATATTTGTGTTGATACTATGATATTGTCTGTCTTACAGCGGTGATGAGTGATGGGTAGTTTCATGGAATGCTTTACATAGACAGCCTCCCATCAGTACGGACAGTAGACAACAGTATGGCCCTGCTCTGAGCTGACCTTGACCTGCAAGTCGCACTGAATGCCTGAAATAAACAGTCACTTTGTCAACACAAGTATTGCAACTGTATGTTGGCATGCTGCAAGTTGGACATAAGAAAATGCAGTGTTTTTATGAAGATTGTAGAAGATTTTGCTGGAGGGTTGAAAACATGCCAGCTTTTCTAAAAATACTGTCATACTATATCTGTATATACAAATCATATGCAAATATAAATCAATATGCAAATGAACATCTAACCAACCACTAGGAAACAATCATTTCTAAATCAAATCACATGAAGGGCTATATCATATTTTTAGCACATTCAAAGGAATATTACATACATTATTTTTCCAGTTCCCTGTCTTTTCCCAATTTTGTTTCTGTGCACATTCCTGATCCTCTCATTGTATTTGGTCCCTATTCTTGTTCCAGTCCCTTCTCATGTACTTTCCCAGTGGTCTTTGTCAAACAGATCAATCCCAGTCCCTCTTGTGACCCTCTCCTCCGTCTTTATCCCACAAATTTGTTTCACTTCTTTTGTCATTCTCCTCCCATGCGTCTACCCTATTTTTTCCTCAGCACTGGGATTTCTTTGTTGCTCCTTTTGCCAGGTGTATCTAGTCTTGTCTTGTGTGTAAGTAACTCATTTGTTTCATTGTGCATTTGTTACCTTATTCATTGTAGTATTTGTTTTCCTTTGTGTTTTGTCCTTAATCAAACTACAGGTTTCAATTTCAATACTTGTGTTTCTATATCATATAAAAATGGGCATAAAAGATTATTATTTCAAACCAATATTTGTTTTTTGTATATTTACTGCATTTATTGTACAGAATGGTGGACACCAAAAGATCACTAGCACTATTGTGTTTAAGCTAGACAAGCAGACTCTTCAGGTAAATAAAAAAAACATAAAAAAACACCAAATAAACCTACAGGATTATAAAAGGCTACTATTTTTAAAAGATGAGAAAGTACAGCAAAATGGCAACATGGCTCTAATTGAGCCTGTCAGGCTTTGCAAGAGTCATTCCAAAGTACACAACAGACATGCGTCAGGATGCTAGGGGATTTGTGAATGCACTTTATATTGAGTCACTGATTGATCTCCTGTCTAAAGGATTTCAAAGTAAGATATAGTAATCTTCCAAGTGTAAAGGATAATAACTGTGAAAGGTCTGAGGGTTAAATACTTCTGTCAAGCACCACATTAATAATCTATTCTGAATTAACTCATTAAATTTAATTTCAGAAATATTTTTTCTGGGTTAAACCAATATTAATAAAGACATATGTGCTTGAAATGGGTACTATTCCTTTTTTTTTTCAAACTAACAGCATATGAATAACCAAAAATACTTTATAATACTAAATACTTTAATTAATTTACAAGTCTAATAAATACATCTAAAGTGTAGCAGTGTAAAGATAAATGAACAGATAAACAGAAAATGATATTTTGTACTTAAAGGATTTTTGTAGTTGAAAGTTTTAAAACATTTAACACATTTGTGCAATGAAAGGAGTAAATGGTGTCAGCCTCATGCAATTTACAGAATAAGGTGCACAGGATACAACAGCTTTTCAACCTTTTTTCCCTGAAGTCTGCCATCTGGTTCCTGTTTCAGTGGCACAATATGAGCACTAGCAGCTGGGCAAGCTTTAAGGCCTCTCTGTCTGTCTGTAATTCCCCCAGCGCGAGCACTCTCATGTGGGACCAGACACTCAGCCCTCCCTGAGGCCTTAGTTCCCCACCCCCAGCCCCTGCAGGCTCCATTCACAAAACCCCAGAGCAGAATTTCCAGGCCAGACTAAGCCAAGCAGAGTAACTGAGCCACATGTGCACACACCTCAGGTTACTCGCACAGCTCAAGGCTTATAAGCACTCAGGAAAGTCTTGCTGATTAACTCTGAAAATGACATCCCCAGAGGACTACTGCACTGACCATTAGCTCCAGGCAGTGAAAATTGCTCAGGGTACAGATCTTTGCTCTAATTATGGATATAATTTCATGATAATGAAAAACTCTAAAGGTTTAGGGCTGTCACTGTTGGTAATTTCAGAAATCATATAATCAACTTATTATTTTGAGTTTTCTTACAAGTACAAAAATAAAATAAAAAACAGGCAATAAGACATAACCTTTCCAGATGATATACAGAGTATATATGTGTGTGTGTGTTTGGCTGAAGCCATTTATTATCAATCAACTGTTTTACTCTTTTCAAATCATAATGACAACACAAAATGCCCAAATGACCCTGATCCAAAGTTTACCCAGTTCTTAATACTCTGTATTGTCCCCTTTAGCATCAATGACAGCTTGAAGTCCTTTGTGGTAGTTGTGGATCTTTTTGTGGCTCTTTATCCTCTCAGATGGTAAAGCTGCACATTCTTGCTGCAAAATGCCTCCAGTGCCTGTAAATTCTTGGGCTGTCTTGCATGAATTGCGCTCTTGAATGAGTGGCTCCATGATATTGAGGTCAGGAGACTGAGATGTCCACTCCAGAACCTTCACTTTATTTTGCTGTAGCCAATGACAGGTCGACTTTGCCTTGTGTTTTGGATCATTGTCATGTTGGAATTTCCAAGTATGTCCCATGAACAGCTTCTGGGCTGATAAATGCATATTTTCCTCCAGTATTTGATATCTTACTACATTCATCTTGCCATCAATTCTGACCAGGTTTCCTGTGCACCTCACACATCCCCAAAACATCAGCGATCCACCACCATATTTCACTGTAGGAATGGTGTACCTTTCATCATAGGCCTTGTTGACTCCTCTCCAAATGTAGCATTTATGGTTATGGCCAGAAAGTTCAATTTTAGTCTCATTACTTCAAATGACTACATGCCAGAAGGTTTGAGGTTTGTCTTTGTGCTGTTTGGCTTATTGTAAGTGGGATAGTTTGTGGCATTTGTGTAGTAATGGCTTTATTCTGGCAACCACTTAATTTAATTACAGTTTGAATACTGCTGATTGGCATTCTCAATTACTTTGATATTTTCTCATATTCCTTTCCTGTTTTATAGAGTTCAACTTCTTTCCCAATGACGTAGAATCCATATATATATATATACACACATGCACACAGTATATGTATATATATCCATTCTTCAACGTGTGTAGTCGATGTAAGTCAAGACTCAGAGGGAGACATTTACCCACCTGAGACTTTGTATTGTATTTTTTGAGCATTTTTAAAAGTTACTTTCACTTTCACTTTTCACACCATTAAAAAAAACATGCAAAAAGGGGGTTGGGGAAGCATCATTACCACAAATTTAAGTATGTGATAAGTCGGGGACACCCTGTATATGCAGTCTTATATAAATAACAGATTTTGATCTTGTAATTAAATAGTGTAAAAGTTTGGATACCCTAAGAGTTCCAAAGTCTCAGATTCTTTTAACAAGGTTTCAGACCTTGATCAGCTCATTAGATTAGCATGGTAACAGCTGTCATTAGTAAATGTCATCTGGTGCCAATTTCAAAGCTTTACAAATACTCTGACTCTTCAAACCTTGTGCACACACTTGTGGACACTCAACAACCATGGGTTTGTCTATGCTGCTGTGAAAGACTCTGAAAATGAAAGTTACTGATGCCCACAATGCTAACTAAGTACTGATTATGTAGTTTGTCCAAACTTGTCCAAACACAGTGCCATAATAACTGTGCATCAATGTTTCTGAAAATATTGTGTAAATTTTCAATGTTCTAGAGAGATTGTGTTTACCTTTACTCTTTTCAATTACGATTTTGATGGGTCACCTTTAGCTTTGGATACCTTGCAAATCTTTGCAAATATGAGTCAAAGCTGATACTTAATATTCTAAATGCCATATGGGAATTTAAATATAATTAGAAAGATGCATTTTCTGAAGAAAGTCAAACCACAGTGCTTTACTAGGTACTTTGTGGCATAGATTCAACAAAACGTTGGAAACATCCATTTTGTCCCTTATTGACATGACAGCATCGTAGTATCGACTGCACATCCATGATGCAAATCTCCTGTTCCAAAACATCTCAAAGGTGGATTGAGATCTGGTAACTGTGGAGACAGTAGAGTATAGTGAACTCATTGTCATGTTCAAGAAACCAGTTTGAACTCATTGTCATGTTCAAGAAACCAGTTTGAACTCATTGTCATGTTCAAGAAACCAGTTTGAGATGTTGACCTTTGTAACATGGTGCATTATCCTGTTGGAAGGAGCCATCAGAAGACAAGTACTCTGTGGTCACAGAGGGATGGACTCTGGTGGCAGTAGCAGAGAGAAGGACATTAGACAGACTCCTGTCTATTATAGACAATGAGCACCATGCTCTTCACACCACCATTGTGAATCAGAGGAGTGTGTTTCATGGCAGGCTGCTGTCGCAGGACTGCAGTAAGCAGATTTAGAAGGTCTTTTGTCCCTAGAGCCATAAGACTTTATAACTCTTCCCAACAAAAGTGAGGGATTTAGTTATAACCCTGATGACTTGTATTCTCACATTCTCCTCTCTCATCTGCAGCTATGTGTGTATGTACCACCACCACCCCCCCATTGGTGATTGTACTACCTGCGTAACCATTCACCAGTCAGTCTGTTTATACCACCTGTCTTGCCACATAAGCTGCACAAACTGCAAAACAGAGGCATATGTGTGCTTACACAATGTTTCAACTAAACATCTCAGTCTCACCTGTGCCTCTTGTCATGTTATCATTTTTTCTCCATTCTGTTACTGTGCATTTTTTTGCCATATTCTTCCATTAAGAACAATTTTTATTGCACAAGCATCACTGTTTGCCCAGTCTACAGTCTCCTTTTATGGGAACTATGGCTCATCCATCCATCCGTCCATCAATCCATTCATCCATCCATCCATCCATCCATCCATCCATCCATCCATCTATCTGCCTTGTCATATAAACAACACATTCTGTAATTTCACAACCCACAGGCAAGAAATCTGCATGAAGGCAACTAAAGGGTTGAATGCTATTTTGAAACAAAGTACATGAAGACCTTTAAAGACTGAATGCAGTAAATATCCAGGTCCACCTTAAAAATTTAAGGAAATTTAATAATATAAATAAAAATAATTTGCTGAGTAAAGATTTTGATCTTGAACTTCCATCTGTATCTCTGTAGACTAATAGCTGGGGTGTGTGTGAACTTTTGTATGACTGTCAAAAACACAGAAGTGCAAAAACAGCATTCTAGATCCAGGAAATTAAGATTAATTTAATTCACATATTAGAATTTCTTCTGAATAGCTTCAGAATTAAATTATTATACCAATGTTTCTTAATCCAGTGATCAATTGTTTATGGATCCAATTATCCAACCCATTGCAGATATATATACTGCATATCTTAGATACGTAATGTTACATTTTTATTATGTACTAAAAACCCACAACATGTCATTCATAGCTCAGAAGCCTAATCTAGTGTTATACAGAAGACTGGCGAGTCGTAAAGTGTCAGACTTTAAAGAAAGGTGCCATTGTGCAGAATGACATGGGTAGTGTACCATATTCACTTAATGAAGCATGTTAGCTAACTTCCTCGCTCCCTAGTGTGCCTGTGCTGGCTGAAGACTATGTTGTGTGAGGAGGAAGGAAAGAGGCCATAAAAAGCCTCTAAAGCAGTGCGACGTGGAAAAGTTGGCCAGTAGCACCCTGTTGACATTAACCTTTTCACCACATCAGGGCTATAGGTCACTTGCTCTTCACAGTTACCTAAAGCCACATTGAGCCAATGTTTTAATGACCATATGAGGACCTGAAAATGATGAAGTGCTGATAATGGGATGTAATGATGACTATGTAACTTTAAAGAAACGTTATTTGCCATTATTTCATTGTCATAGAAGAAGATGGGCTTTATTTGTGTACACAATACTAACAGCATGTAACCAGGTGCCAGGTTTATTGCCGTTATTGATTCTGAAGTCAAGATTTGATTTAATGCATTTTAAATTTCACTGTTCTTTTTTAGAAAATGCATGTGTTTCATGCTGTATACATATTGTTACACATTCCCTAAACTATTACCTGATGTTCTCAAATGAATAAAAAGGTTACATCAAAGGCCAAAGATTTCCTATTGCTATGAACTGAACTGTAGACTGCTGCCAGGTGTTTCTTGCATTATGATCATTTTACTCAACCTGCAAAAAGTAATAAAATGCACATAAACTCCATCCAAGTCTAATTGAGCCTTTTCCCTTTCCTTTCATGGTCCCTTCCAAATCGAATTTAGGTTATGAGCTACACAGACAATTCTGCACTCCTGACAAAGTCCAGACATCCCTGATTCGTGAGAGGGCAGTTTTTGAGGGGCAGGCATGAGCCACTTCGGCTGCCCACATGAGAGAGACCTTGTCTGGCAGCCCCAGGAGACACACTCACGAAATCAAATGAAAGTGGAAAACCAAAAGTGCTTTTCCACATTGCTCTACAGAGACAGCACTCAAGTCACCATGTGTATGTGCACCCAGACCCAGAGGTGTGGTGGGTCAGAAACAACTGCCAGAAACACAAATGTAGGATGATGTGCATAGGGCAGATTATAATGATACGCCCGTTCCTTCTTCTTGCTCTGGACCGTGGATTTGTTTATGTCAGGATGACACAACACAAAATCAATGTAATGGCATAATTTAATTAGTTTTTTTCTTAACCCCATAATCATTAATATGAGCTCAATTTAGAGATATTTAGTTACAGGGGGTCCTCGAGTTTTATTAGGGTTCAGTTCCTCCAAACGTGACGTAACTCGAATTTTGGAACGTTGGAACTCAAGCATGTAGTGATGCTGCAGAGGCTTTATTGAACAGCACTGTGCTTTATTAACAGCCTGCAACATCCATGAACAAACTCATATTACAGTAAAGCATTTAGGAAACATTGCTCCAGATAGAAATGCTCTTTTTAATGCTTCAACATGCACCACAGCAATAAACGCACTGAAGAAGTGACTTGTGGAAAAACCACACTGACACTATTAACCCCCCATCTCACCCACCAATCCACATGAATCTTATTCAACACTAATGCTGAATAAAATCTAAACATCTCAACAATATCAGCAAAAAAACAATGCCCAAGGAATTAGCACAGCCCCCTCTTTCTCCATTTCCTGCACACACGCGCACACACACAGACACACACCCACCCACACACACACACACACGCACACACATGCACGTAGCATTCCTGTATTACCTTAAAGCATTTAGTAGACATTCAACTGCCATACTACCATATATGACAGTAAATACATGCATTTAAAAAAACAATGTTATTCACTTAACCATGAATTTCCGTAAATCAAATACAATGTAAGTCAAGGACCCTCTGTATTGGATTGATGCCAATCCCATATATTTTCTTTAAAAGCTATTAACCTTCAAATGAGCTGGTTTTAACTAAATCACTTAATTGAAACTACTCAAATAATCTACTAATTCAGAGAATAAGAAACACAGCTAACAACATGGCATCACACAGTGCAAGTATGGGCTTTTAAAAGGTTCAGATTTGTTACAGAATTGAATTACATACCCCGTCCCCGTCCCATACATTCCTCACAAACACAAACTGACTGACTCAGAGTCAGTTCTGTGAGGTTTAAGAATTTCACAAAAATTTCACCAAGATTAGTGATTTTAAACTTGCAATACATGAGAGGACATGGCCAAGTAGTACAGAGCTGATATGCAACAGCTATGCCCCCACCAAAACTGATACAGTGCAACTGAATGATGGGTGATGTAGGAATCAAGCTTTATAAAATGTTATGAAATATGTTCCAAGAGCTTATTTATAAGACTGGAAATCATTCAAGGTTATCTGACAGTACGATTATTGTTCTATTTATATAACTGTAATTCATTAGATTCTAATTTTTAGTAAGGCATGTCTATATGGAGAATAAACTTGCTACTTGCTTCCAATAAGATGAAACAAATTAAAATGAGCAACGGTCGCATATTTTAAGTATGATAAGTATGATAAGCTTGAATTGTTTTTATAAACTTTATAAAGTTTCTCACACTGCAATAGATGACATTCAAAACTAATGATGCCCTTGGAATTACTGATGGACAATATCACAATATGCTCAGAAAATCATAATGTCCACAATTTATCACAATAATATACATCATGCATTATTATTATTTTGCATTATTATCTACTTTAAAATAGTGCTTTTTTTACAAAATGCTTCTTTGTATCATGTTATATAATGTCATTCAGAGAGTTATAACAATGTTTTGTGAAAAGCTGATGCTAGCTAGCTGAATGGTAAATGTTTTTTGATGGTCAGGTTCTGTTCAGGATGTATAATTAGAGAGCTGGCCAGCTTAATAAGACCTGTGTGGACTTCATTCCCACAGAAGATCAAACACCAAAAAATAATTGAGCCTTATAAATAATTGAGGTAGCCATATTTATCATTAAACAAGTTTATGCTGAAACTTAAAAACAAAATATGTTTCTTTGACTTTCTCTTCCTCTTAGTACACATAAACAAACCTCAACCAAGGATCAAAACCTAAAATGCTGCATACTACTCAATACTATGTATTGGGGGAGGGGGGTCATGATATGCAATTCAAACATTACTTGATTTTTTTAAAACGACACCAAATATATCTAATATATAATCTTAATATATCTTTAGCCATACTTTTTTTTAATCTTTTTTTTTTTAAGTAAACAAATGTGAAAATGTGAATGTTTAAATAATTATTAATTTACCAATATAATCAATAGTGATAGCTATTATTACTGAAAGCTTACTCCCTGGACTTAATACACTCGTCACTGAGTCAGTCCTTTTGGAAGAGACGGGTAAGCACTGTAGATAATAATCCAGCCAAGCAGTTGCCATAACACATTTGGATGACCATGATAAAACCAGAATAAAGCATTAGCCGCTTTTGCATATGTTTTGAAGGGATTTTGGTGGGATTCTGGTTAAGAAATCCTCTGGCAATAGCAATACACTGTTCATCATCAGAGGACATGAATTATTATCTGCTAGTTCTTTGATGTATTTCAATTGTGTCACTTAGCTTTTTCGCATATCATCCAAGCTTTCCACACACACCCTACACTATGAACATGTGCCTGATTGGAAATAAGCTGATCTATTTAGTGTGGGCCTTCTTAGAGGTATGAGTCATTTTGTACTGGAGTTAAAGCAATTATCAATAAAGTCCTTTCAAATATCCTTAGCTAAGCCACTGCAGCTCTCTAGTGCATCCATTTCATTTTTGCAGTTTCAAAGCAGAAAATAACAACTATATTCAGAATTGTCAGTTATAATCAGTTTTCTGTCCTAGCCTCCTCCTGGGGATCCATATCACAGACACACAGCCATGCTGCACAAACCCTGTGAGAACGTCTTTTACCCAACTGTTTGCTGGTTGTGCTCTGGTACATCCCTTAGCAGCCAATGCTTGTATTGTAAACAAGTAAATAACCAATATAATTAAAAACTACTTGCTGCTATCCAAACATGTTCATTCTCACTGCTAATGCTGGGTGGTGTGAATAAAATTCAAGGACAACATTTTCCAGATATATTAGACTACTATAGCTTTTGTTAATTTTAAGTTCACATAAATAAAGTTATTGAACCAGTGTTCAATCTTGAGTACTGCTATTCCATGCTAAATGGATGTTTAAATTGTTTTTATATGACAGATTGCTTTTCAACATTTCCTTTCTGTTCAAGTTTTTTTCTATACAATCGGAAGTTCACAGCAAATCACGTGCATTCTACTGTTCCAGTGTACTGTCCACAAGTTAAAAACAAAACACAATCCAAAAGGTACATGTGATTTCATCAGCATTAAATGATTGATATTGGCTTATAATCTATCAAATATACCAGTGATCATATTGCCACCAATGAAAAGCAATCTTATGATAGGGTAACATCACAGTATACAAATGTAAATCATATATCATCTAGCAATAGTCAGTCATCACAGAAACAGAAAAGGTTAAGAATATAAAACAATACTTCACAATGAAACTTTTAAGTAAAAAATACTTGTGTATGTAAATGTAAATGTTCATTTTCCCAGACTCATGGAAAACTGCATGACATTTGACATGAGCTGGAAACAAAAAAGTTGGCAGCTGTTGCCCAGACAGCAGCATAAAGGAGCGAGTTAAGTGAACAATTATTGAGCTGTGCCAGACTTGACTGGTTTGTGTGCACATGGGAAATCTTTAGTACACAGCAATTAAACATGGTTGATTTGGAAAGGGGGCAGAACATGACACAATTTTGTGATCAAGGGGAGGTCAGCTGTGTTTAGCTACCGGACTACACACTGCAGGCTGTCTAATTCCCTTAAAAGAATTTCCTTTGGTTATTATTATTATTATTATTATTATTATTATTATTATTATTATTATTATTATTATTAGCATGCCTACCTCAAGGGTCACTCCTGAGTTATAAAGCCAAAAAGCATATGGCTCAGTGTTTTCCTTTGCTTGACATATGGAATTACCTTGAATAATACAGGACTGATTGTCAGATAATATCCCTTTTTGTTTACTTTGGCTAGACAGTGCTAATGCAAGAAAAGGCCATACTGGAACAATTTACCTGCGGTATAATGCTTTCTAACTATTAAGAAAAGAGCATCTGAATTCACACTCACTCCCTTTTTGCTTCTCTTCCTTTTCAGTCCTTTTCACCTTCTAAAGGAGTATTACATGCTTGAACACACATTACAGCAACTGAGAAAAGAGTAAGGAGAAATTTGTTATCAAGCAGCAGACTAATCAAACTCTGCCCTACGTCAAGCATCACCCCCTTCAGTGTGGTTCCACATCCGGACTGGCCTTATTGTCCGATGCCTGCAGCCCATAAAATCACAACCAATGAGTGGCCAGCCATATAACAGGCAAACACCTTGAGGTAATAGGAAATTGGCCATGTCAGCAGTATCCAACTTGTTTTTGAGAAGAAGAGCTAAATATGATATAAAAGACCTGTAACAATATTAAAATATACCGTAAATGGTATAACAAAATATTTGAAATATATACTATATTTGAAATATGCATTTTATGGCTGTTTTGAAAGTTTACTCAAGGTTAAAGTTGCATTTAAATTCTTCCTAAGTGCCTACACCTAAATTTTATTCCATTTAACATAATCCGAATGTAAGATCAGTGCAATAACTGTCCTATTTCATGTTGCTCAAGAATACTAAATTTTAAGTGAAGTCAGTGCTACTTAATCCTTAGTCTACTTGTCTTCAGCAAACTGTTTGCAGGCTTTCTTGTGCATCATCTTTAAAAGAGGCTTACTTCTGGGATGACAGCCACACAGACAAATTTGATACAGTGTGCGGCATATGATCTGAGCACTGACAGGCTGAGCCCCACCCCTACAACCTCTGCAGCAATGCTGGTAGCACTCATACACTATATGTATTAAAGAGTTCGGCCCCACTTTATATTAAGTGTCTCTAATTACTGTGTAGTTACACATTAACAATGCATGTAACTACAGTGTA
>JBBIGC010000013.1:13658695-13670302 GCA_037576955.1 Lepidarchus adonis | reverse complement strand
TCTCTCTCTCTCTCTCTCTCTCTCTCTCCCACACACACACACACACACACACACACACACACACACACACACACACAGTCACAGCAGTGGCTTCCAGCTCTTGGAGCATATTTTAGTTTTCCCTGCTCTAAACACACCCACTTCAGCTCAGCAAAGGCACAAGCTGTTCATTCGAGCTGATCTGCTGGAACAAGCGTGTTGGACTGTGAAGAACACAAATGGGTTCTTCATGGCCAAAATTAGGAAGAACTGGGGGCCTGCTCATCGCCCTATCCTTCATAAATTACACTTGATCATATTTAGCCTGCTTAAGAACAAAGAACGGTAGCTATGATGGTCCAAACTTCTTACAACGTAAGATCGTAAAGGTCTGGTGCACAGCACAGACTGGTGCTTTCCTTATTCACACCCTGTTCAGCTCACCTGTTATTTGCTGGGTTTAGAGAACACCAGCCCTCCAGGACCAGAGTTGGAACTATAACCAGCACAGCACAATGTAGTCATTTCCATCCTCAAACCCACTCAACCTGCCAGTTAGATGAGCTGAAAACTGTGCTGAACACCGGCCCTCCAATACTGCAACTGGGACCCCCTGCCATTGAAGAACCATTAGGCTCCCAAAAGAACAATTCAACAGATGGTTGGTTTTCTAAATGGGTGTGATTTACCTCTTAACGTTTAGAGATAAAACATCATGCTCTAAATCAAGATTCTATATCAATTTAAGGTTTGTTTTTTCCTTAGAACTTTCTTTCTGTCTTTAATGTCTTTTGGCTTTAATGCTTCATGGTATAGTTCATTAGATCATTATCATTTTCATATAGGCTGTGATAGGCTACAGTGTATAAATCTCATTACTGCTTCTGTGTGTGTAGACAGAGTCGGCACAATATAAGCTCTTTAAGAACAATGCCAGCATACACTTCTGGAGAAGACATATTACATTGTTATGCAATGTTAAACCTTCTACGGAATGATACCTTTGAGCAGCCACTCTTGGTTCCCTAAAGTACATTTCAGTGGGTGGTTCTTCAAAGAATGTGAAAAAACTTTTTAAAGTTTCACACCAAGATTCTACATCAGTTTGGGTTTTTTCCAACAACTTTCCTTGGTCTGAATTGAGAACTATTTAGGAACCTTTGAAGAACTTCAGAAATGCTGAGTCTTTCCTGGACATGCGATTTGAGTGGTAGAACTATATTACAGTGGTATGGTATGGCTAACAGGCAGTAGAGCACAAAAAGCAATGAATAGCAAGCATTGTTTGTTTCCAGGACGTATGGTGTGGTTTTTGAGGAAATGATGGGTTCCCTGCTGGGTTTCTGGGATGTGCAGGGTGCAGTTTTTGCCACAACTCTGTACAATCCCTCTTTGAGGTCAAGCTGCATTGATCATGATTGCTGCCCATGTGCTACATTGCCTTCTAGGCTGAGCTCTGCAACTGTCCCAAAACTCAATTTGAGCTTTATCTCAGTGTCCTGTCTGAAGCAGGACATGGATAGCTCTACTGGGAGAACTTCTCAGCAGTGCACAGAAAAGAAAATATAACACAGAGTCAATCAGGGATCAAGATTATTGTATTTGGCTAAAAGTTTTCTGCATACGCTGGCATAAGTGGATGAAGCCACACTCATATTTCATATTTTGGGTTAGGAGAGTTCCCTACCCTAAAATAGGCTAATCTTGCGCATCATTAGCATAAACAAAGGGGGTGAACAGGTTTAGCATTTAGCATCCAAAAGTGTTCCTGGTCACGTGACGTTGCTGAAACGCATTAGTGTGGTTGTGTTGCATTGTTCGCAAAGCTAAAACGTAATGAGGGCTGCAGATACACATGAAAGCAGCGGAGGTTCTTGAATCAGCTGAAAAACCAACAGCTCCCTCTAGAGCCTGTAACGTGTGAAGACAACAAGAGATTTTGAAATAGTGCCTATGCTCCACTGCCTGCTCCGAGCAGTATTTGGAACAGTGATGATTTAAACGTGATTTGATTTGGAAAAATGATACTGAATGTTATGCCCTGTTAGCCATAGACCTGCATTATGACAATAAACCCGCTTAACAAAAAATGTCAGTTTGAAAATATCCTTGAGTACACTGATTGTTGTTCTGTAAATGAACGTAATACGAGTTAGCTTTATGAAAATGACCTGGAAACTTAAGGTTTCATTTCAATTATTCCATTTTTTGTATTCAATTGTCTGCAAAACACTGCAAAATTGATAGGCTTTGTTGATCAAGGTACAAATCCTCCACAGGGAGCAAACATAATGACATTTTATGCACATTGTAAAGCAGATTGTCTATGTAGTTGCTGAATGTTTCATGCTGGAATAAATAAAACATGATAAAACAAGTGTACCATAACTTTTGCACCGAACAAATGGTTGTTTAATTATGTTAAGTTCAGCAAATAAACAGTAATAGTGCATTAGCATGTAATCTCTGTTAAAAAAATGAATAATTTGATCATTTGTCCCACGGTGCCCAAAATTTTCATACAGTACATCTGCTGTAGTTGTTTGATTTGACCACTAGCTGACACTGTAGACATAGGTTAAAAGCTTTTCAGAGAGGACATATAATTGGACTTTTCAGTTTAGTCTTATTAATAAGTTAATATTGAAGTCACAGCCATCTGTACTGACTCTTATAGGTGCAACTACTGCATATTTAGCACAGTGTGCCACTCAAAGAAAACCAGAAGGGAGAAGCCAGATGGTCTTTACAGCTTTTCAGACACTCCACAGGAGTTTAATTGCTTTCTGTTGTTAAATTGTTCTTTACTATCATCAACTGTGTATATTGTAGCGATTCTACCACCAACTGACCACTCGCACACAAGTCACATTTCTTTGAACCAACCAGAAAGCTGGCCACAAAGACGACCCTGTACCCTCGACCCTGTACCCTGTACCCTCCTACTGACTAGGATGCACACAGACATGAACCTGTGAGTGAGGATGGCAATGAATGGCCAAGCCACCAATCTCCACACTCTTCACGGAGATAGCAGATTTGGCATTCACCACCAGCTTGCGCCTATAAACACAGTAACACACCATCAGCTGCTCCTCTTTCCCTCTCTCCCCTGTAATGCACAGAACAAGCATAAATCACACATAAACAGCACAAACCATGCATTTCCCTCTGCTCTCATTAGCATTCATCCCTCCCAGCCAATGGGAGCTGCCCAGGACCATTACAATATTATATGCTGTTAGAGATTATCCTTATATGTAGTTGACAAGACGGTCAAGGCTGCACATTTAACTGTAATTTTTACTGTGAGTAAAGAATACAAGCACTGCAAATGCTGTGTGGGTACAGTGTCAGCTGTACTGGATAATATATACCTTTACAGGATGGAAAAACTAGCATTCTTAAAATGAAATTGATTGAATGCCTCCAGCTGCACTAATACATGATACCTAGTTACATTATGCTGCTTTGTAAAAATGGGCCTTTTAATGCTAATCTGTAACAACCTCTCACATGTGCCATTTACACTGAGCAAACAAAATTGATAAGCATTGCAAAGTATATCTAATCAAATGACTAATTTTCAAATGATACTGATCTGTGAAGTGAACCTTGGCATTTCCTTGGAATTATTTGCTGGGCAATGTTTATTAAATTACTCTTTCATTTTACTGTATGCAGCATTATTAGTACAGACACATAAAAGTAATATGTACAAAATGCATTAGGTCTAGGGCAGAAATTAGACAAACAATGTGGGAAAATAGGTGAAATAGAGCAGTATTTTGCCATTTCTGTCAACTTTTGGAAGATTGTTTCATCTTTTCTAATCTGGGACAAACGATCACTGTGAAAAATGTCCAGTCATGAGAAATTAACCTGCCAAAGTAAAACAAAAAAAGAAAAAAGAAAGAAAACTTTTCCTAAACGTTTACCAAGACATTGAGGTTTTGTCTCTTAAGACAATCACTGCTTGGTTATGCTGGGAAACCTGAGCACTGCAATTTCTCAAAGCTAAATCAAAAAGGACAGCTTTGTTTAATCTATCTTTTTAAATGGCATTCAAAGTTTTGGTCAGTCCAGCTAGAAGTGAACACTCAGCAAGGAAAAAAAGGAGGGATAGTGTAGAAAAAATGCTGATAAGACCAATCATCATTGAGGGAAAGCGCAGAGATAAAGCCGCCTGTGGCTCGTATCAGGAATTTAGGAAGTACAAGACTGTATCTAAGTATTGAACTCAATCCACACTGAGCTTCCACTCATATCTCATAATTTATCAAAGAATAAGCAGTCTTCTATGAGACCTTTGTGGGGTTTTTTTTTGCTGCGTCCTGAAACCTGAATAGGATGTCCTTTGTTGACTTCTCAGAAAGGGAAAAAACCCTGTAAAACTGTAGTGCACTGTACTGCAATGTCAGTGAAAATGTACACATGGGAATATGTACCAGGGCCTGCCAGTGAGTCTAAGCTTTCATTACTCACCCACATAACTCAGCAAGTTTGCAATGTTTTCAAGGATGTGTTTGTTGGGGGTGGGAGTGCTGACAATTTAGGCAGCATATACAGTACATAACATACACTGTGATATCATACAAGATGATTTGAAATTTTGAATGCATTTCTTTGTAACATGCAACTGTAAGGCTGGCAGAGGGAGGCCACCCTTGTTCCACTTGCCCCTTCCCCACAGTTATGCTGCACCCAGCCAGCAGATGGAATAAGCGAATGCTCCACTAATGTGCCCTCGCTGGATAGCTCGCAGAAGCAGGCCTTGCAGCTGCACCACATCTGGCCAACAGTGGGCGGAAAATAGTGCCTAAGAGGACCATTGAATGCGTATGACTGTCCCCTGGGTTGATACCAACAGAGGCGCAGTTTTCCTTCTGGGTGGCACGAGGTCCTTGTCTCTGGCCTGGGGTCTAGTATTCCTTGTGGACGATGCCATGTATGCACCCCATCCTCTTGGGAGCCATGCTCCAATTGTACTTCCATATGTGAGCCCCCATCCTTGTGTACGCACTTCTCTAAATTTCCCTTTTTTTTATGTGTTGCTCCTTTTTCACTGTACTTTTTCACAGAGTTTTCGATTTCCACTAGAGCTTAGAGCGCCACCTTCTTGTTGAGTCTTGCCTCACTAGGTAACATCGTGCCTTTCATAACAACACTGGTCACTAGTGGGCAAATGGCTTCCCCCTACTTTTTTTTTCAGAGCAGGGCTTTTATACCTGATCCATGCCACTCCTGATGGCTCAGTGGTAACATTTAGTGTCACTACTTTTCTTTTTTCTGCTCTCTCCTACACTTGGCCCTTTCTGATGGCATTACAGTAAAAAGGAGAAATGACAATAAATAAACTTGTAACCACTGAGGCACATCCTGTTCTCTGTATTCTAGCAGCACAGCGCCCAGTCAGATTTTTATAGGTGGCTTAATAACCAGTTTGGTCATGCCCACAGACATTCACTAACATGCATCAGAAATGGTGGACATTATCACAACGGATTCATTTTTAAGTTCATAAATGATATAAGGTTGTTTTAGGCTGCAGTATTATATGATAATTCTGCATACTCTTACATTGTGGGCATATCAAACTATGTATCAAATTTAGTTGCTATACCACCCTCAGCCTCCCTTTATCTCTTATTTCTTTTCTGTGTAGATATGGAATAATAAGCCTAGAAAAATAAGATGCAAGAGTAGGGTTTTAAAGGGTTAATCCTGATATGGAAACAGCCAAACTGAACAGTCTACTGTCCAGGGACAGGAATGCATGCAGTAAGGATAGAAATGTCTGATGTTGTGCTGAAAGGAATTGAGGGCACCTGTTACCATATTAATCAATTACAGAAATTGCACAACAAACACAAAATGGCACAGCATAATCACAGGGTCTGAAAAGGATTATTCAAAAGCAAGAGCAATTATATGAGGTCTTTGTTGGCTTATATTTTGCTATCATACGCTTCATACTGACAAACCCCACTGAGACTGTCCATCAGCCATGTTATTCCAGTTTGTAACAGAGAGGGTGACTTGGTCCAAACTTCATATTAATTGTATGAGGTTTCTAAAGGATTTAACGGCCTCTTTCTTGTCTTAGTTCAAGGCACCATAGTTCATAGTAGTAACAACACTCTTTGCGGTGCCCACCATCAGGTAATTTTGTATCATATTTTCTCTGCCCCTTGTGTTTGGAGAAGGTTCCAAAACAGGACCAGGCCAACTGAGGGTCGGCGAGCCATTTTCACTGAGCCATGCTGGGATTAGCGAGGCAAATGTTTGTTCTGGCACAGAAAAAGCTATTCACAGCTATATTTCAGCTGTGTCGCTGACAACCACTCAGAGGCACAGTAATTATAACATAAAGGAGAAATGTTTAAAACCAAGAGAGAGAGCAATATCCACGGCGGGTGTTCACAAAAACAGATGCCTAAATAGGTACTTATAAAATAAAACCATCAAACCCTTATTGAACCTCATACTCTCTCCCCCAAACACATTACTGCACAATGTACGTATTAAGCCTACATGAAGCAGAGGTGGTGCTGTAATTTACAAGATTACTGACAAAATGGTCATTGCTTTTTACCACTCCGATAACACTTTTAAATGACCTGTAGTTCCCTCAATAGTAGTCAACATCATGCTTATCCACTGTGAGAACTTGCAAATAGTTACTATACTATATATGTATAAACTATACATGTGTGTATGTGTATTGTTATTAGTGATGTCACATAACACTGACATGCACATCTTGGCTATAACTTTTATATCTGAACTCTTTGTGATAATTTTGGCTGAATTATGCAGGTACTTTAGTCAAGAACCACACAGATTACAGAACAAGACCCTTGGGCACTTCATTGGTAAAACTAATAGGGGTTTATTTTCACGTTAGCTTTACTTTACTTGTAAAGTAAAGTAGTAACCAAAGTATTAATATTAGTTATGAAATAGTTAGTGTTACCTAAATGAATAATAAGAAGTTTTATGTCTAGTGTAGATGTGTCCGTAGGTGTGTGAGAAAGCATGCTCACATGTGAGAAATCTGTATGCTTCCATGTGTGTCAGAGTGAAGCAAGCGGTGGAATTATCTGGGCACCTAGACAGCCAATCTCTTTGTTTTGGATGTGTTAGCATGTGTTAGTCTGGGAATGAACGAATGCCAAAAACAACGTGGGACGTGAGTCCTAGCCCTCTGCTTTTTCTCCGGGATTTACCTCTGCAGTCTCTCTGACTCGCAGCAGGATCCATTGGCCAAAGCCTTATTTAAGGCTCATTGACTGACCAAGGGATATCTCATATATGTAGAAGATGAATGCTTGCCAGTAGGGAGCATATAATTTTGTCCTTCACACAGTGATTTGGGCTGAGGATGAGATGGAGGCAAAGAGGCCTGCTAGCGACAGAATAACTTGAAAAGGAATAATGGATCAGACATTGGCTAGTACCCCCCAGCAAAGAGCTGACTTAATCTTCATTTAGCTTTTATTCACAAGCAGAAAAAATAGATAAGAGTATAAATGAAGCCCTTTTTTTAACCCTTTGCATCTGTCAGTTGTACTAGTGTGGTAGTTTTACACTGTGCTGGCAGAAATATAAGATATTTACAGCATTTACAGAGGGGTTTGCATTTTGTACGGAGAAGAGAGAGAAAGTGAATCCACCATTTAAATTGTAGGGTTATTAGGAATGCACAACATATTGCTGAATCATATCTGACAGATAAAAAAAATACAGACTTCAGTCATCAGATCTCTCTTTGGTGCACCCCCCATGTTTTTATTACCATTTTCGGCTACTTTAATGCTACTTTTCATTGTTGTCACTGCAATGTCATGAAGCCAAAAATAGGGATGCACAAAACTGGGAACATGTCAGTATTCACAGATATTTGCTGGGAAAATTTGAATATGGACATCAGACAAATGTTTAGATTTGGTCAATATTTCAAACTGATATTTAATCATGCATTTGTAGCTAGATTGCTTTTGTGACACTAGAATATATATATAAAAATATTAAAAAAAAACATTATTTGCTGGTTATAATTTTCTAATCTTGGCAGAGGTAGTTCCATTTTATATATATATGTTTATCTGCTTCATATAGGCATAGAAATATCAGATATCAGCATCTACCTACAGGTGTCACATTAGTGCATCCCTTAGAAAAGCCTAAAAAAGCTTCTACTAAGAGTGTACATGTAACAAGAGGGATCACTGTGGTTTTCCTTCCAAATGCAATGTTAAACCAAATCCACTGTGAAATCATGCCGAGTCACTACAGAAAAGATGAAGGAATTAAGTGTCCAAACAGAGCCTTTGAAGCCATTATTTACTGTACTGCATTTACTGATTTACCACACTTGCTGGCGAAAGTGAGAAAGAGATCAAGCAAGACGTGCGATTCTGTTCTTTTCTTCTGCTTCCCAGTGCTCAGTGTGTTTTACTGAGTGATCTGCCGACATGAAACCGATATGGTGGAATATTGAGTCCTCCATTGACTGCCATTGTTCCATGCTCTTCCAGGTCTCTGCACTGAGGCTTTACTGTAACAATAGTCAGCATGGAAGCCCAGGAGCTTTCCACTCACTGCCCACCATTTCTCTTTTCAGACACTTAATCTCCGATTGAGCGTTAGGAATCTCGAGCCATGTAATGAACTGATATTCCTCAGGGAGGGTTTTGGAAGTGTCTGCAACCCGAATGATTGAGTTACAGAACACAAGGCTATTCCAGGGGTCAGAAGAGGCATTGTTTCCAGTTTCTCAGATGAATGTGATGCTCTGCTCCTGAGACAGTAATGAACAGGTTTTTCATTAAGGATCCCCATTTTGAAAGTTAGTAATAAATTTAAAAGCATTTTGGGAAAATCTGTGAATGAAAAAGTGGTCTTGCACTGCCACTTTCTTCAAAGCCTGAGTAACAAAGAACAGCAGCATTGACCTTTGATACTGTGGGCTCTAATCTTAATCAATAAACTAACTTGTATATTATACCTTCTCTCTTGCTCAAAGTCCTATACTCTAAAATCTTTAAATTGTTAAATTTCCATCTTACAGCTGTATTCTTTCATGTGCGACTATTTAATAGGTGTAATAATACTTAGATTTTTACCACTGCAGTGACGTCTTTTTTCTGTGGGCTTCAAACATAATATGTTTCTGGGGGGGTTGGGGGGGGGGGGATAAGGTCCATCCTACTTTTCCATATGCGGAACTAAATTTTATTTATCTAATTCTTTAACAAAGTCGTAACTTAGCAAATGAATTAGCACTTGTTCAGCGATGCAACCTCATTCTTTTGGCAAATGTAAGAGCACAACTCAGTTCAGCTTGCCATGAGTCACGACACATTTCAACAACTTAAATGAATTTAGATCAAATGAATGCATCAACTCTCATCATCATTTCACCTGATTGTACCTTGGCTAGCTAGAGTTTTCTTGTGCCATTGGTTTGGAAAGATGGTAATTACCTAGCTAGCAGTCACTATGCATTGCCTTTGAACTCTCCAGCTGCTGCACACCCTCCACTTTAGTAGAGTACCCAGTTAAAAGTAGACTATTGAAGCCATACATATCCTGGCTATTTCAATGACTGCAATTGAATATATACACAATGGCAAGAAAAAGTATGTAATGCATTCAGAATTTCATGGTTTTCTGATTAATTTGTCATAAAGGGAATTAACAAACATAATGTGCCTAAAATAATAACACAAACAAAATGATCTTTTTATGTCTTTATTGAGAACAACCACAAACAACTCATATTGCCAATGGAAAAAGTATGTGAACCATTTTTTGAGTTAATGACCTCAAAAACGTTATTTGGAATCAGGTTTCAGTTTGAGGTTCAGATTTGGAGATGTGGACCAGAGCTACTTTGACTGATAAAAAGTACTCTAACCTTTTGTGTTTGCTCAAAACACGAAGAACACACTTCATGTGAGAGAAGATCTATGATTAACAATGGTTGATTTACATAAAGCAGAAAATGGTTGCAAAGTGGTTTCAAAGACTTTAGGACAACAAGTTCTCATCAATGAGGCAAATGAACAATGCCTGTGTATCAGCTGAAACTCTGTAGCTGTTGGGGGATGCAACAGGACAATGACCCAAAACACTGGAGCAAATTCACTAAAATCTGCCTTTTGGAGTGGCCAAGTCAGACCTCAACCAAATAGAGATGCTATGGATTGACTTGAAGACAGCCAAACACATGAGACGTCCAAAGAATATGACAAAGCTAAGGCAGTTCTGACAGAAAAAAACTGGCTTTTTCCCTCCTGAACGATGTGCAGATCTGATCCACAGCTACAGGACGTGCCTGATTGAGGCTATTGCTGCCAAGCATTGGTCAACCAGTTATTCATTTCAAGGGTTCACATACTTTTACCATAAGCAATATAATAATTGTTTGCAGTAAAGACATGAAAAGATCAGATTATTTTTGTTATTATTTTAGTAACATTATTTGTCAATATCCTTGACTGTAGATCAGATCACATTTTATGTAGATCACATTTAAAAATAAAAACATTATTGTGACACTGTGCAAATGTTTGGGAACCCTACATAATCAGTAGTTAGTAACACCTACTCTGGCAGATATCACAGCCTTCAAACACTTTTTAGACCTAAAAGTCTTTCAGTTCTTGTACTTGGGATTTTCTCCCATTCTTCCTTACAAAAGGCTCTAGTTCTGTAATATTCTTTGGTCGTCTTGCATGCACAGCTCTTTTAAGATCTACCCATACATTTTCAATGATCTTCAAATCAGGGGACTGTGATGGCCATTCCAAAACCTTCAGCTTGTGTCTTTTGAGGTCTTGTCCATGGTGGATTGTGAGGTATGTTTAGGACCATTGCCCTGTTGTAGAAGCTCATCCTCTTTTCAGCTTCAGCTTTTTACAAATGGTGTGATGATTGCTTCCAGAATTTGCTGGTATTTAGTGGAATCCATTTTTTCCTCCACCCATGCAATGTTTTCTGTGCCACTGACTGCAACACAACTCCAAAGCATGATACTGTAGATCCACCCTCATGCTTAATGGCTAGTGAGGTGTTCTTATCATGAAATGCTGCTCTTTTTTTTCTCCAAACATGCCTTTGCTGATTGTAGTCAAAGAGTTTGATTTTAACTTCACCAGTCCTGAGTCTGCTAAATTTTCCTGCAGGCGTTTTGTAGTCAAATGGGTATTTTAATTTGTCTTTCTGACCAGCATATGAGCAGTTCTCTCAGAGAGTTTTCTTGACCTCATCTTGACCTTGACATCTCTTAATTACATATCAGGGGGTCATCAACTTACAAAAAATCGTGGTTACATATTTTTATGTGTGTATTTACGGTCATATAGGGTAGTAGAATGCAATTGAATGCCTGCTACATGCTTTATGGTAATATGCCAGCACCCAAGGGATGGGAAAAAAGTTTTTGCGCTGTTTTTCACATTTTTTACTGAATTATTTATGTTTTACTCACCATTAGTGTTGAATAAGAGTTCATGTGGATTTGTGGGTAAGATGGGAGTTAGTAGTGTGTGTGTGTGTGTGTGTGTGTGTGTGTGTGTGTGTGTATGTGTGTGTGTGTGTGTGTGTGTGTGTGTGTGTGTG
>JBBIGC010000013.1:13629214-13645009 GCA_037576955.1 Lepidarchus adonis | reverse complement strand
CATACATTCTGTGTGTGTGTGTGTGTGTGTGTGTGTGTGTGTGTGTGTAAGAGAAAGAGTGAAAGCTGTTTATGCATTACAGATGAAGAGTATACCATGTGTTAATCATTATCTCACTGTTGGGCACTTCACTATATAGCATGTGCATACCTTGTGTGAATAAATCAACCATTCTTTTTGATAGTCACTACAGACTGCAACTGAGCCCAGAAACCCTCATAACAACAAATGTGTTCTAATTGCTTATCTTTGACTCATAGCCCAAGTCAGATTAACATAAGCAGGTATGTAAGTAATGTCATGTACCAAGTTCAACAGTACAATCACAAAGATCTTTTCCATATTGTACTTCTTCCACATGGCCAAGGACACTGGTTTTTAGTACTGCTTTGCTATATGTTAGACAGTACATCAGATATTGCAGAATGTAGAGCAAGTAGATGGTTCTTCATCTTCTGAAACGTTTGTTATAAAGTTTTTGCATGTGTTCAAAAGTATTAATGCCCCTTAATTAAGCTACTGTAATATGCATCCACCACTGACACTGATTTCCAGTTCTACTTACACAACTTGTGAAATTTCCATAGAAAAGAAACCACACATTAGGAGTAACCACACATAAGCTTATGGTCAGAATGCTCTTTATAAGGCATTGGTAGAGATAAATAAAGCCCCAGGGCTGGGTTAAATCTCAGTATCCATTTTCACCCTCCACTCAAATTTGATCAATAATCAGTACTACATTTATTGTAATAACTCATATGGCTATATAACATATCAGCTTTGCCATGTCTGCTCATTGTCAGCAGGCTTGGTCACCATCACACTTCCTTAATGCCATGCCTTTTTCCTGTCCTTGACCTACTTTATTATTCCCCTACACATTTTTTTGCCTTTTTGTTCTGCCCACAGGCTTCCTGTGCAGGGCTGATTTTGAAAAGCATGTATAGCTATGCCAGTAGTTGCTCTGAAGAGAGAAAAATGGGGTAATCTTCTTCTTTCCATCCTGATGCTGAGTGAGCATACGGACTGTACAGATTTGGGATAGAGCCAGGGAGGGTATAATGAGTTACTGCCCTCCAAGAGAGTAATGGAAAATTGGCCACATACAAGTGCTTCAATCATGAAATGAAGCTTGAAAGAGAGTTTTTGTGTGTACTATATATCTGTAGTGTTTGAATCTTGGATGCAGCTGTTTAGCTGTTGGCTTTGCACCAAATAGCCTAAAATAAAGGATCTAAAACATCACCAAGGTTTTTTTTTTTTTCAGTTTTGTCTGCCCAACATTATTAAGTATATAGTTTCTTATTAAAAATGTTTTCTCTAGTCATTTTATATCATTCCAAGTTGTTTAGTCTACTGTAAGAGCCAGGACATATGCACTGTACAGTATGTAAGGTAAGGGCCACTAAAAAGGCCAGGAAGTATTTTCTTGACTCTTGTAGTACCTCACCTCCATATCTGACCTTTAAAAGTTTTGTGCTCAACAAACTGCAACATGATTCTGAGTTGTTTCATTTTAACAGCTCTTTTGTGTGCTACTAAACAAACATAAAACCAGAGATTTTTGGGCCTACATATGTTTTTAGCTGTTTTTTCAGCAGTTTCTTGCCCCTGAGTCAGAACACAGTGTAGAGTGACGGTGTATTAACATTTGAACATTACAATTAATCTGATTTTAAAAATAGCTAATGCTTTTATCTACACACGCACCAATTCTGATAAAGATTAAATGGATTCACTGTGCAGTGACTATAGTAATAAATAACAGAAAAGTAGCATTCATGTGATTCCAATAGCATAATGCATCGTTAAATCTTCAGAAGGGGAGTTTTTTTAGCAGTTGCACTCATTGCTGTGTGAATGTAAAGGGTTTTTGCACAGATTTTTTAATCATAATTGTGATGTTTTAATACATTGAGATAATTGAAACATCCTGTCGAATTCTTTTTGGAAGATGTCAGGCCGCCAAACTAATTTCAAAGATTTTATGAGACAGACAGAAAAATTACAGTTACAAGTTAAAAGGTTTGTGGAAAGGCAAAAATTCTCCCATTCGAATGGTATCCCAGAGCGAGAGATTATAGAGAGAAGAAGAGGGAGAGAGCGAATGACTCAGATTGTCCAAAAACTGGAGTTCTGAAGTCTGAGCACACGCAGAGAATCTGTGTCATGGGCTATAAATCAGGACATGACTGGGCATGTCAATGGGCATTTCAATGGGCATGTAATGGGTGTGTTCAGAGTCATATAACACGACACACACCATGTACGTATGCAAATGAGATTGAGTGTTCTGTTTTGTGAGTGAATGTGCTATTTGTCCTTGAGTCTGGAATATTTTATTTTGATTACATAGCTGTTGTGTTGGAGACATGAAGCTACAATATGTGTCAGATTTATAGCTTACAGTGATTCACATATGTGTCTGTGACCCCAGATTTACCAGTTCTGCGACCCCGAAAACAATAATTGTAGTATATCATAAATTTACCATCAATCCACTTACAACTGAAAGTTAAAGTGTCGACGCATGCTAAATGCTGTTGCTTTGATGTATGGGAAGTATGCACAATAACAAAATGACAACATTTGTTATACAGTTGAACACTGGTTCATTGGTATTATCCATTGGAACTGTAACTGTCCAAAGTTATGGACTTCTTTCATTGATGTTGGTATTTTTTTCTGAAAGATGTGCTCTTTAGTGGCCAGACCCTAAGCATGGTTAAGTGAACCTAATGGCTGGTCAGTTTGTTGGCGTTTAGCATTTTTGCAAAGGATCTATTCAAACTGAAAAATAAATAATAATAAATAACTAATGTGTGACCTTGGCAGCTGGCGATAGCTTTCAAGTTATCTATACTGTAGCAGCAGTCCGTCTGTCATCATTTTAAAATAAATAAGTACTTATATTGCTTTCAGTTAAAGTAGGTTTTCTTTTAAAAAGCTGCTAAGCCAGCCTGATGCCAATGTTATTACAATATATAGGATATATGTCAAGGCACCCCTGGAATTTTAGTCCTTGTTGTGTTGAAAGGTGTTTCAGCATATTTCTAGTGTTGTCATCTTTCATTATAAAATGAAGCCAAGCTTTGGACTGCATTCTCTGCCATGAACTCTTCTTGTTGAAAGTTTTCAGCACTGTAAATGCAGTGTTTGATGCTTTTTTGCAATGCACATCTTTTAGATAAACATGCTGACAAAAGCAGCCAAAAAATGATTGATTATTAATTATTTTGATGGATCCTAAAATTTGGAACTAGTGTTCACCTGGAACCACTTCATTATTCCCATATACTAGTGGTTCTGTGGGATTTCTTTTCACAATATTATTTACTGTTTATAGTAAATTTAAAATGTAAAAATCTGTTTTTGTAAAAATATAGAAAATGCATAGAATACCAATGCATTTGCATACATTAGTTTAGCCTTGTTGTGGGAATAAGGAAGTTGCAGCTCAGACTTTATGTAAAATGTAGTTATGTTTTTGGAACATAAAACCATACAAATTGTCCTAAGTGGGTGTCCGGGGAAAAAATGTAATATAAAAATGTTAGAAATGGGCTCTTCAATTTAGAGTTTGCCAGTAAAATCAGCAAAACTGAGCTTTGAATAGCTTATGAATTAGACACAAAGGAGCCTTCTGTCTTCTAAGTAGCAATTGAAACCTAATTGTAATATTAAACTATGCAGAAAAAGTCCAGTGTAACGATGAATGTGCAACCAGGGCCATGGATCACATGTGTTAGAGGTGGCCTGAATCATTTGATCAAGTAACTGAGCCACACAGGGGATAGGGAAAGGATCTTCTTCTTCAGAACAAGAGCATACAGAGTATTCCTCTGGCCTTTGGCTCACTATCCCCAGTGCGTGTCCAAGCACCTGCCTGGTGCATGGCTCTTCCCCTCGCAGTGACCCATAATTCCCTCTTTCCTGCCCGTCTCCCTCTTAAAGATTAACAGAGCGCTCACTACCTCTACACCTGCTAGAGGCATTACATTTACTGGCTTGGTAGCAAGGAGATAGCTGACCTTTTTCTAGTCCCCTGAAATACAGGGAGGCGTTTGCATTGGCTGGCTTTGAGCAGATGAAACTGCATAAAGCCCTGATTGTTGAAAGAGGCTCAATCATAAATCTGTGATTTATTGAATCCAAGTTAAGCCAGTTTTTCCTGTTGCTGAACCCAGCTTATCCCCTAGGTGTTTCTTCTTGTCAGGTGGTAGACCCTTGCTACTCTAGTGTAGTGTAAATAAAATAATTCTTGAAACTTCATGATATACCACTTTTGCACAGAGCCCCCATTTTAGAGAGCAGAAATTTAAAAATGATATATTATCATATAATGAACAATTAGAAAACAGTAGTTGCTACTTAAAAATCACATTTTGGTCAACTCTCTCTGTGCTCAGTAATTTCAGATCTATTTCCAATTTGCCTTTTATGAGCAAAAGTGTTTAAACAAATCAATGATTTGTTATCAATATTATCAATATTTATGACCCATTCCAGTCTGATTTTAGACAAGGGCATGGCACTGTAACAGCATTAGTGAAAGATGTGAGTGATCTGAGACTCAATACTGATATGAATAATGTAGATTCTTGTAGATCTACGTGCTATAGTTGATCACGATATATTTTAAATCATCTTAAGGAATGGAATGGTTTATCTGGTTTGCAAAGTTTTTTAAATGGAGGAAAGTATTCTATTAGCTTAGGGGGCGATGTATCAAAATACATCAAAATTATTATGGTGTACCACAGGGTTTTGTGCTGGGTCCCCTCCTGTTCTCCCTGCACATGTTGTATTTGGGTCAAATCATTACATTTCATACATCATTATTACATTTGGAATCAATGGAATCAAGTTCCATGCAGATGACATGCAGTTCTACATATCTCTTGTGTCATCTCTTGGTTTTGCTCTCTTTCATCTCAGAATCAAAGACAATAGACAGAATACAACTTGTTCAGGATGCAGCAGCAGAAGAACTGAATATATTCCCACTATTGTACAAAGACTGCACTGGTTATCTATTTCTTTTAGAATAGACAAGCACCACCATGTATTTAATTTGACAAAATATGTTTCTAAAAACTCCTTAAGATCACCTACTGTAGTTCTATATTATTAAACATTACAAACATGAAATGCAAGAGATTTGTTGAAGCATTTTGTTTGTATACACCAAAAATATGTGACAACCTACCCTTAGATATTCTTCAAGCTCTTTTTCCTGCTATTTAAAAAAAACAGCTTAAAACTCAGTATACCAAAGCTTTTTGTCAGTTTTATTTTCTTGTGTTTTGAAATGTACACTTAATATAAGTGAATTTGCCATGTTTCTTCTCCAAGTCAGGCAGCACATGTGTTTGCTGCCTAACCCATAAAATCACTGACATGGACATCTGCACTATTTGCGGTGTCTTGTCTCAAGTACACATATTAAAACAAGCCTTCTCTTTGAACTAATATACATATGTAGTGGACTGTAAACAGGCTGAAGGATATGTTTTATTGCCCAGTCTAATGTCATGCACATGTCCTCTGAAGCGTGCGCACACACACACACACACACACACACACACACACACACACACACACACACACACACACTCAGACACACACTCAGACACACACATGCTCTGTGATTTTGGAAGTCTAATTCTTGAAGTGATACTTATCAGATTGAAACATGAGCTGCTTTAGCCTTTCAGTAGCCTTTAGGTATTTCAGCAATACCTTATGGAAAGTGTATCTTACTCAGAGCAAGATTTTTTTCCCTTCCTTTCTTTCATTTTCCTTCTTTCAGCCTAAAGTAATATAACTCATTTAAGGCATGATGGGCACTAGCAGTCTACTGAAGTGTCAATCAGAGAGGATTTTAGTATCTCATTTGGTGTACTGTGTTTCTTATGCTTTTGGAAATGTGTAATATGATAGTCTTACATGTCTGTCAATGACATACATTTGCATAGTCTCCTGGGGTCATTCATGTTAAGCGCCTCTCCTCTTCCCCTTGTGATATTACAAGGATAAGGATGTCCTGAGGACCTGTTGTTGATTAATTCTTTAAAATGGGTTGTAATGTTAAAAGCTGTCCTGCTAGCTAAAATATTTTAGTTCAAGTTGCATCAACATCAGTGTAATCAAAATAATGAAGCACATTTATGTCAGACTAGTGTTTCATTTTGTGTAAGGTGGCCATTATTTCACTGTAGAATATGTCCACTCTTCCATTACAAAGGTTTATAAAGTTCCATCTATTTAAGTTTCTGGTGGTTATCATTTTTTGAGCACAGAGCATTAAATATCACATTTCCTTAACCAGACCACATTCTACATATTTCTTGTATCTTCTTTTTTCCCTGAGATTAACTTTTGAAATTGATATTAATTTTTGTGTATGAAAAACTAAACTATCCCATAAAATGATATATACTTCAAGAACAATAAAAAAGCTCAAGACATGTTTCACATTCATGTCTGAATGAGGAAAACCCCTTTGATTGCTTTTTTTTTTTTTTTTGCTTCTTCTTCTTCTTCTTCTTCTTCTTCTTCTTCTTCTTCTTCTTCTTCTTCTTCTTCTTCTTCTTCTTCTTCTTCTGTACCTGGGCAGCATTGCATAATACAGGATAGCATGGAAAACAATACTTTTTAGAACATAATCTTAAAAATAAAATAACTTGTTGGTCAACTAAAGTCTACTACTTTGCCCAAAACTGGTTCATATCATATTAGTTGTTTATTGTGTTCAAAACATGCCAATCAACAACCACACATGTGTCATTTGTAACCCTTCCCCTCCATTTCTGGTCTAGTTTCATTAGTACATTGTGCCACAACTGAAAACAGTTATCAGTTTCCTTCATTTAAATTTATACTGAAAGTTGGGAGAACATTAAACTGTTCCTGAGCATTGAGAACTGAATGGAATCATGGGCTAAAATACACTCACATTTACACTGTTAAAGCTCCTGTACATTCTAGTCCATGATGTCGCATGTCCCAGTTAATTGAATGGCTTTTTGTTTTCCAGTATTTTAATTATCATGCTTTGTGAATGTTGTAGAATTTGTTTCAGCCCCAATTGTGTCTCATTCAAAGAGCAGTATGGGCTGAAACATTAACTTCATTGTGAATGGACAGCATGAAATAGCTGATTTTTACTGCTTAATGCATTGGCCTTGTTGCATCACAAAATTACTGTATTCAAAATGGACTTATTGCTTAATATAACTTAACTAGTTTGGTTTAAAAAAAAAAAGAAACAAGAAAAATTAGCTTTTTCATAATATGAGCCCTTCAAGGATGGTCCCAAATTGTAAAAGTGAAATGAAAAAACACTGTAGGTCTTATTGTAAGACATGTCTGTTGATGCAGCACTATTACAATTTAGGAAGAAGAAGGTGCCAAACATACTTATACTTATAAAGACTAATGTCAATTTGTTTTTGATTAAAGATGGCTTCCAACTGCTTGGCACACTGTATAGAGTCTCTATCCTCTTGGGTTTCACACTACTGGGATTTCTGTGAAGTCTGAAGAAGGAAGCTCCTCTTACAGCTGTGCGCTGTCAAATCAGGACCAGTGAGAAAACAAGTGATGCATTCAAATGTGACAGAAGTGAAATGAGAACTGATGTTGGACATGGTAAGCTTTTCAGTTTTTGGTGCAAGCATGAAAAATTATATTTAGGCTTATTTCTCACATTTTAGCTGTGCTGAACTGAACAAAATCTTTACAGTAATGCCTTAGCTAATTACAGGCTTCGTTACAAGTTTAAAGGCTAATTTAAAGTGGTATTGGGACAGAGATCACACATAAGGCAGGTAATGCCCCCTGGATTCAGCCAAAAGCCCCTTTGTCTGTGGGCCATAGCCTGTGGTTTAAATACTAAGGCAAGTGGCATGGTATTTTTCCAAGGCAAACAAGGCCCCTATAAAGCACTAAGTACCCACTTTTGAGCCAAGAAGGCCACGGGTGAGTGGCACTGGGCACAGATGCTGTGTACTGTATGAATTGCTGAACACCTGTTTGAGACTTCATTAGTTATGCTGTCCTCTCCAGGCGGCCTGACACTCTCTCCAACAACTGGTTTTATTTACCTCCTGTCCCAGATGCCGACTGTGCATAAGGCCAGCCAAAGTAGCTCTAAATGGCAATTGATACAGTACTGTATGTTAACCCTGGGATTTCTCCACATCTGTCATGACCTTTACTAGCAAAGGAATTAGATTTCTTTTTTCTTTTTTGATATAGTATATAAACGATGTTAACATTTAAAACAATATGTATAACAAACTATAGATATTAAACTATTAAAGTAATTGAAAGTGATGAAAAAAATGGTAATGTCACAATTCGAAACATGAGTAGAAGATGTAAAAGGAAATGAAAAATTGTTATGTAAAGACCATGAGCATATGAGTGGATAATGTGAATTTTGACAGTTTCTGGTACGATAGAATCATACATGATTAAGGTGAACTTTTGGAGAGAAAGTAAAGAAAATAATTTTTGGAAATCAGAGACATTTTTTAAAAATATAATAAAACAAAATTTGTGATCTGCTAAGCAAAGTTTTCCCTGACCAATTGTATTAACTCCCTCAAACATGTTGGTCCTGAAGCATATTTACCAACAATACATTTTAATTAAAGTTTTAAATAGTTTAGAAACTGAGAGCACTGATAATGTTGATTTCCAGCTTTATATAAGACTCCCTTCTTCATGATGCATGATACAATTTCAATAGGAGACAGGTCTTTACCACTGACAAGTGAAACACACACACTGTGTCTGTACAAGTGACTGGAGTCTATGGATATGGATGCACTCCCATACCATGACAGATGTTGACTTTTGGACCTTTCACTGATAACAGCCTGGATGGTCCATTTTGTCTTTGGCACAAAGCACTAAACATTAATTTTTCCCAAAAACAACATTGAAATCTGACCACAGACATTTTGTAACTGTCTTTTGGTCCAACTAAGATGAGCGTGGGCACAGAGAATTTAGCTGTGTTTCAGGATGCATTTCTTGATCTGTATTATATATAACAAATAATATCAAAATTCCTCTGTATTTGTCACAGCAACATAACAGTTGCTTATGCAGTACCTTCTGACAGCTTGAAGGTTATGCACATTCTAGCCCTGCTCTGCAGAGATTTTTCCAGATTCTCAGAATTTTATTTATATACTGTAGATGGCGAAAGACCTAAATTATTTTCAATCATGCACTGAGAAATGTTTTTGTTTTTCAAAAGCTTGACATAAGGAGCTGAGCCATGACCAATTTTTGCTAGCAAGGAATGATCCTTTAATGAACGACAAAACACTAGAAAGCTTTTCTTTGTTCTTTTATCAGATAAAAAGAGAACTTACAAATGGTCTTGTTTTTATTACCTGTTACAAAATCTCCCAAGTTTTACAGAAAAAAATTATATATGTTCACATCTCAAGTACTGTATTATCTTTACTAGACTATGCTGCCTAACTCATTACTGTGTTAGATATAGCCTTCATTCAGCTGTGCAAACAGAATGAAATCACTGAGCACACATACACTGGACAGCTAAATTGAGCTGTTTTCCCTTATTTTAAATTTTGCCTTGCTTGTTTCAGATCTCCGCATCTGTATTTATACCTCCTACCACCCATAGCAGCATGCATACAGAGCCTCCATTGAGGTCTTCTCACTTTTTCTCCTCTCTTTCATGACACTTCTAAGAAGCTGAGTGGAGACATTTTGTTGCACGAGTCACCAAAGTCAACTTGACCGCAAACAGGCGGTACATCCTCCATTAGTCAACACAGACAAACAAGCACCCTCAGTGTTTATCATGGCTGCCACGTACAGGAGCCTATTTGTTGCAGTAGCAGCTTTGACCTCGCACGTCCATCAACATAATGTTTCATTGGAGATTACACAGCAATAGCAGGCAAAGTGCAGTCAATCTTAGTTCATGATACCTGCTATAATTAGGCTCATTCTGAGCAGCAAGGCCAATAAAGACAGTGATACAGGGCTTTCACTTTCTGCCAGCTGTTTAGCCTCAGTTCATGCAGACAAGGTTCAGCAGGTAGGCTGGGTTACATTAGAAAGCTGGCCGGCCGGGTATGTAAAGCTATCTCTGGCAGATTAACAATGGGAGTCGGTGCTATCGTATTCACAGCAGCTTGACAGGCTATGGAGACTTCACAGACTGCAGACACCAGTTGACATGTTAATGGCCATGCTGAGGATGTGAGCTGCTCAACACCCGCTACCCTCCACCTCTGTGTGTGAGTGGGTTTGTTTTTGTACATTTTCAGCACAAAATGCACTATTTCTGGGGAAATCAGAGGAAAACAGTGTTAGATTAAGCAAAAAGTTCCTAAATTTCTTCATTTTTAAATATCTATGTATGTATGTATGAATGTATAGGATGTATAGGACAAATACTGTTTTTTGTTCCATAAACCACTGACATGTCCACAGAATTCCAAATAAAAGTAACTCACTTAGAGCATGTAATAGCAGATAACTGGTCAATATAACCAATAAGATCAAGTGTTTTCATACATAGAAATCAAGATTCAATTCAATTTTAAATAACACAGTACTATTGTATGCACTGGTCATATTGCAAAAAGAAGTAATGACCACAGAAGTGGTTTTCATATATTTCCTCTTCAAATCCAAATTGGTCCAGGTGATCACCTAATCAGTACCTCATTAAGTGAAATGAGGTCTGGTTGTGTTGGAATTCCACCACAGACACTGGAATGAAATGCCCGCCATACTTAGAGATGCTGATTCATGAAAAAAAGACAGAAGTGGTCTCTTATTTTTTCCAGAGCTGTATACATACAGTAGTGTTCACCCGCTTCCTGATTTCTATTTTTTTCATGTATTTCACATTTAAATGTTTCAGATCATCAAACAAATATAAATATTAGTCAAAGACAACACAAGTAAACACAAATTGCATTTTAAATAATGGATGTTATTATTAAGGGAGAAAAAAATACAAACCTACAAACCTACATGGCCCTGTTTGGCAAAGTGATTATGTTCATGACTGCACCATAAGAAAGACACAAGGCAAAAATGGCCTGCATGTCTTGTCTCAGTTTTGCTGGAAAATGTCTTGATGATCCCCAAGACTTGGGGAAAACACTCTGTTGACTGGTGAGACAGAGTTGAACAGTTAGGAAGGTGTGTCCTCCATTATATCCGGTGTATAAATAACACCGCATTTCAGAAAAGGAACATCATACCAACAGTAAAATATGGTGGTGGTAGTGTGATGGTCTGGGGCTGTTTTGCTGCTTCAGCATCTGGAAGACTTGCTGTGATAAATGGAACCATGAATTCTGCTGTCTATCAAAAACTTCTGAAGCAGAATGTCTTGCCATCTAAAACAAACTTGGGGTCCAAAACACAACAGCAAGTCCACCTCTGATTTGCTGAAGATAAACAAAATAAAGACAAATTCCTGACCTGAATCCTATTTAGATGCTGAGGTATGACCTTAAAAAGGTGGTTCTTGCTCGAAAACCCTCCAATGTGTCTGAACTACAACAATTCTCCAAAGATAAGTGTTCCAAAATTCTTTCACAGCTGTAAAAGACTCATTGCAAGTTATCGCAAATGCTTGATTGCAGTTGTTGCGTGGCCAACCAGTTTAGGCAATCAGGGCAATCACTTTGTCACACAGGGCTATGTAGGTTTGGATTTTTTTCTCCCTTTATAATAAAATTCTTCACTTAAATCACTTCACTTCTTATTTTCTAAAGCATTCTAAAGTTGTTTAGATTTTGTTTTTGCAATAGAGGAAAATTAAGTTCACTTTGCAAGTCATGCAAGACAGTATAACAAGAACTTTGTCATTTTTAATCATTTCTGTTGGTCCATGTATCATTTATCTATTGAAACAGCACTTTCCATTTTTAAATCGTTTGTTAGCAGGATAAATGTGTTGGATCTCATATCATGGCATTCTGAAAAAAAAGTATATTTACAGTCCCCAGGCGACGAAAAGTCCATTTCAAAATCAGTGAGGGCCCCGGAAGCTCTCCTCCTATGGCCCGATCTGCGCACACTGTCCTGCAGCCGAGCCGGCTGCGCCCGATGGGGGGGGAGCGGAAATACAGGCCTCTTGACTTCCAGAACCTGCAACAGAACTATGTACACAGCATCATTTTCCACACTCTGGCTGGCAGCTAAAGGTTGGTCCAGTGTGATGCGAGGGATGGCACCCCCTTCTTTCTGGTGGGGTTGTACACCCAAACCCGCTCACCTGCAGCGAAATCTCGTAGTCCATGGACCGTGCGGGGCCTCTCCCGGAGGTGACTAAAGTACTCCAAGCCCGGCTTTCCAGGCACCTCAGGTTCAGGGGGAGGCCCAAACACCAAGTCCACCGGCATGCGCAGCTCACGCCCAAACATTAACGCTGTGGGTGTAGACTGGGTGGACTCCTGGACCGCTGTGCGATATGACCACAGCACCAGGGGCAGGTGTTGGTCCCAGTCCCGCTGATGCTGTGAGGTCAGGATGGCAAGCTGCGTGGCTAATGTGTGGTTGAAACACTCGGCCAGGCCGTCGCATGTTTTGTGCACCCCCAGCTGCAAACACACCTCGCCAAATACCTCTGCCTCAAAATTCCGACCTTGATCACTATAGAGCTCCTCTGGTGCTCCGAACCATGCCAACATTTCGTCGACTAAAACGACAGCGGTGGTTGCGGCACTTTGATTGGGCACGGCGTACGCTTCAGGCCACTTCGTGAAATAGTCCATCGCCACTATAATGTAGCAATTTCCCAGTGCAGATGTTGGAAATGGTCCCAGTACGTTGACCGCCATGCTTTCATGGGAGCCCCCACGCGAACCTCCTGCAGCGGGGCATGCAACCGCTGTGTTGGCCCCTTTTTAGCTGTGCATGCATCACATTATCCCTGTATGTGGCTAGCAGTTGCTTTAGCGCTTTGCTCTGTGCCCCATTTAGCCCCTCGCAGCTGCGAGCCTCCAACTCGCGCATCGCCTCAATCTCATCCGAGCCTACGCCCACCTCTACTGGCCTATTCAGCACGGCACGCATCCTGTTAACTTCATGCTTGCCTCTCAGCGTCACCCATTCTCGCCCCATTTTGGCGCTATCGATGTGGAGTGCTGCACCGATGCGCCTCAAAAAGTCTAGGCCAACGATGCAGTGCTCCTCAATGTCGGCTACCAGGAACGGGTGTTCTACTGAACTCACGCCAATACTGACTTTCATTCGTCGGGTTCCGGACACAGCCATGCACTCACCTGTGATGGTCCTGATCTCATTTTGCCCCACCTTGTCCTCAGCAGACCCGCCTGGGCCTCCCCCTCGCAGCCAGCCTGCAG
Source organism: Lepidarchus adonis (assembly GCA_037576955.1). Classification (NCBI taxonomy): domain Eukaryota; kingdom Metazoa; phylum Chordata; class Actinopteri; order Characiformes; family Lepidarchidae; genus Lepidarchus; species Lepidarchus adonis. Next base: position 13,631,624 of record JBBIGC010000013.1, on the reverse strand, counting down.
AACACAGAGAGATAGTTGACTTCCTTCGGCCGGGAACTCTTCTGCCGCCCTCCTCTGGGGGCGCTGTGATCTTCTGGCTCCACGAGGAACTTCCGGTTCTTCCTCCTTGTTCCCTCCAGCTCAGCCACCAACCGCTCCACCTCTCCTAGCAGCGATAGGTCCATCCCATGGCTCTGACACCAATGTAATGTTTCTCCAAAGACAGAAAACCACTAATGACACACTCGCACACAGTAATGCCTTTTTAACCAGTCGGAACTGGCCAGGTTTTTATTGCTTGCTCGTACCAGGCTTTAAAAAGACTAACCTGTTACCGGTGTACTCCCCAGAGGCTAGGTTACACACAAGCATTAACACGTGACCGAGGCATGATGGTGGATGCCCAACTGACCGAGTTATCATTTACCATAATCTATGGTGTGTTTGGACATCCACCATCAGCTCGCTCCCACAACAACACACACGCCAGCTGCTCACCATTGCTCCGTTCCTAACACACACACGACTCACAGAAGGCATAGAAAACACACAAATAACACAAATCCCACACTTTCTTCACTCTCATTATGCATTCCTCCCTCAGCAGCCAATGGGAGCTGCTCATGACCATTACAGTATACTTTATTTACTGCATACTCATTATCGTGCTTAGACTAACATTTCAGAAAACCATTTTGACTTCAGATCCCCAGGGAAAGTGGCTAACTTTCAACCTTAGTTTCTTTTTTAGCGATAAAGGTCGACCGGTTGCCCTTTGTGATCCTGGTAACCACGAAAACAAACAGGGGCCGTCTTTCAGCACTCCAGTATTTGGGCAAGGTAACAGCGCTGAAAATCTCCTGAGCAAACTCTGCTACTGAGAGAACTTAACTGCACACACGAGCCAACACAGTGGGGGGTGGTGGTGGGGAGACAATGACCTACAGCATGTTACACAGCCTACCAGGCATTGCACATGTGGTGCCCAATAAATCTCTTGTGTTGTGTTAAAGATTTTTAAATAGTGCTGGGGAGCTGTCTCTTTAGAACAGCCGGAATGTGGACAGTCGAGTGTGCCAGGGATTTTATTCTCATCATTCACAAAAACATTGTGCATGTACAAGAGCTTTGATGAATTAGTACATGTGGAGCCATATTAGTTTGGATAGTACATGGTTTTGAATTTGACATTCCTCACTGTTCTTACCAGAGCAGAAGGTAAATGTATGCTTAAAAATGAAGGTTCTAAATGGTTCTGGACTTGGTTGTATGCTGGGTTCTAGAATGTTCTAGAATGGGTATTGAACCGGATATGTGGAGGCACTTTAAACTTTTGGCACTTTTAGTTTTTCAGTTTTCCCTCTCAGCAGTAAGACCAACTGGCCTTTTCCTTGTGCACTTTCTACTCTTCATTGTTGGTGAGATTTGGCTGAACACTGTATAAAAAGACATAAATAAAGGGATTTTTGGAAAATGGCCAATTGTGAGGAACCTTTTTTTAAAGTTAAAAGAACCTCCACAAAATGTAGGTAAAGGTTCTATGCCACTTTCCTAGAACAAATTGTCTATACCAAGAACTATTTAAGAACCTACATTTGTAAGAGTGTAGTTAGAAGAAATGGTCTTGCATCAGTTACCTTGGCAATGCAGTTATAAGGCTTAGCTGCTCTGTGCTGATGGGGTGCCTGTGATAGATGGTGTGCTTGCCTTTCATGCTGCACATTTACATGTGCCTCTCATAATCAGTGTTTTTCTAACCAAACACACTGCTGAAGTACATCTCCAGTATGGCTGTTAAGGGTCTGTCTGGCTTGACCTAACCACAGACTAATAGGTAGTATAGACACAGGCAGATATCCCTGACTTTGATTGTAACGTTTGATGTTGACGTTAGTCTGAAATAGAGGAAGCGGCACAGAGACGACAATATCATACTATCACGATATTACTGCAGTTCTTTGTGTTAAAAGCAGACAGCACGGTACATATAGGAGTCTCTGTAGCCATCTAGATGACTAACTGCCTTTCCAATTTCCATTGTGATGCAAAGGTCTCATGAACTTCAGAAGTAATGTTATCAGAGGAGAACCATGTACTAAAATGAAAAAATATATATCAAATATTTATGTTTAAATTATATAATATTATTTTTAAAAAATATTATTGATCAAGATAACACATGCTAAAAATATCGTGATAATACACTGAGTTCTAAATGTTTTCACAAGCTTACAGACAACTTCGTCCAGTTCCACAGCACAGCTGTCCAGGCTTATCTGTGAGTCTAACAGTTTTGTTTTGTTTTTGTTTCTTGCATTTGCCACAGTCTCAATGCATGTAATGATCAGTTCATCACACATTATATTATATTATATTATATTATATTATATTATATTATATTATATTATATTATATTATATTATATTATATT
>JBBIGC010000013.1:13591159-13621692 GCA_037576955.1 Lepidarchus adonis | reverse complement strand
ACAGTACACAGTGTATTGAAATAGCGTTTCACGCAGCCCCCCCACCCTGGTGCATTGCAAAGAAGATAAAAATATAAAAATTTTTGTAGATGTGTAGATGTTGTGTCATGGGAGCTGCAACCATCCAGGTCATTTTGGCATGACACCATTTCTTGTTCTGTGCTTTACCTCCTTTGACTTTCAGAGGTTGCATAAGGTCATAAACCCTTTAAGAGTACATTAACCAGTGACTTGGGCTTTCTAGCTACTTTTAACTTTAACAGTAGCAAATATTACCTTGTTTCCAAAAGAGTTGAGATCCTGTGTGAACTGTAAATAAAAAAACAGAGATGTGTGAATTTAATTTAGTTGAAAACAGAACAAAGAGAATATACGTATAAAATGTTGAAATTGAGAAAGTGTATTGTTTTCTGAAAAATACAGTGGGTAAAATGAGTAACATATACCAATATATTTCTAAAGGTGCTATTGCTGTGAAGTTTGCAAAAAATGTCAGTAACAACCCATCCAATCCACACATGTGAAGAAATTAAACCATAGATGTTCATACATTATGCATTGCTCAGGTGTGATTATGGACCAGTCTTCCACCCAAACAGTCTTCACATTCTGAAGGTTCTGTGGGCCCCTTCTTGGAATGCCGAGCTTTAGTTCTTTCCATAGATTTTCTATAGGATTCAGGTCAGGTGATTGGGACCATTGTCTTGCTGAAAAGTCCACCCTCATTTCATCTTCATCATCCTGGTAGATGGCAATAGATTTTTATCAAGAATGTCTTGGTAAGTTTTCCTGTATGCTGTGATTTGGTGTGCTATACAGTGGCTTTTGACCTGCTCTCATTTGACCAGACAATATTCTCCTCATATTTCACAGGCTTGTATTAATGTTGGTCAGCAAACTTTAAACTTCAGCATGCTTTTTCTTCATCAATTGAGTCTTGCGTGGTGAACATGCATTACCTATTGTTTTCTTTGAAACAAATGTACCTGCTAGATGGTCAATTCTGAGCAACTCTTCTGATCATTCTTTTCACTCCTGTCTGAAATCCTGTGGGGAGCACCTGATCATGGTGGGTAATGGTGAAATAATATTCTTCCACTTCCAGGTTATAACAGTGCTTTTTCCCTGTGTCATTTTATTTTATTACACACAACCTAATTTATGGAATTCTTCTTTGGATGTGTGGATTTAATTGGATTGTTAGTGGCATCTGGTGATTTCATGTCTATAACACCTTTAGAAATATATTTACTACAAGGCACTGTGTGTGCTCATTTAGAATTTGAAATCACCAACATATTTTTATAATGTATTATATGTTCCAGTAGGTTTTTTTTTATAGTACACAACTTTTCCAGTCTTTTTGGAAGCATGTTGCTGACATTTAATTCAATATGAGTATATATTTCTCCTAAAACAATCATTTTTCTCACCATTTAATGTATTGGTTCTATTTTCAGTTGTGCAGGGGGGTTATTGATTATCAAATTGTTACATTCACTATGTTTGAAAATAGGATTAAAGACTTTTAAAAATAACCAAAAATATTTTTTACAACCAATGTTGTGGTACAACAACTTTGCAGTTGGTCATTTTTAAAAAAGAAAATATGGCAGGATATGGCTGTAAAACGCTACAGCTTCAGTTTTTTATTATGTTGATTATGTTTGTGTGATTGAATGACAAGTCTTTCATTTCCCTTCCTTGGAATAACTGTAGTCTCTCCTCACACACAACTGGAAAACAGACTCATACCTTTCTATACTCAGGCTTTGTGGCTCTCTCTAGATCTGTGAGCACACTAAATCACTAGTTTTAATGACACTGTCTGTCTGGAGTTGATTGCTTGCTTAATTTTACCAGAAGGTCCAGGTTTCACTGCAGCCAAACTGGATCCATCCAGCCTCTTTGGATCATTGCAGCCACTCAACACCTTCACCATAGCATGACTCTGTGCACAGTCTGGGAACCAAGGTTTGGGTTTGGATTGCAAGATTATTCACAAGTGGGGACTTGACGGGAATCACAAACTCATTCATGCTTATTTATCCCTAGAGAACGATTAAAGGTTGACCTGGAGCCTTGGATTTCATGTAGAAGGTTCTTCGTCAAGTATACTTCTTGTATTATACAAGTGCTGTAATGAGTGTAGACAAAGGTGACTCAGCAGTCAAGTGTTTTATGGGAGATCCATAAAGTGTTGAGCAATTTAGCATTAAATCTGAATAGCATGATCCCCTATGTGCCAGGAAACATATCATTTTAAAGAACCAGGGCTGAGAGTCACTTGTTAACACTTTGAGGTGGCCAACTAAGTGTTTGTGACAGTGTTGTGAATTAAAAAATTCAGACAAAAGGATTATTTTAAATAAATTGCAATTATTTGGGATTTAAAGCCTCTTAAACAAACTGTTTTATTCATGATAAAAATGGCAAAAATGTTAACCATTTGTGTTATGCCCTGGACCTTGATGTCAAATAGTTGCTTTGCAATTGTTCTTTTGCTGTTCAAGTTCATTTTCTGGCTGGGGTCACATTTATGGATGTGTATTATAAATTAAACAAATGAGGATCTCAGAAAGAGTTGTTGATGTCCATAAAGCTGGAAATCTGTCAGTCAGACAGATTGTGTACAAATGATAAAAATTCAAGACTGTTGTTACCCTACCCAGACATGGTCAAAGTAACGGTTCTAAGCACACTAAACATAAGGAACGCCACAATATGGCAAACACCAACAACTCACACCAAGACACTGAGCTACTTAATACAATGCCAAACACAAACATCTATCTCCGGCTCTGAAACGTGAGCTATCTCTGGCTCTGGAATATGCACAGGCTTTGATTCTGGAACGCGTGCTGACTCTGGCTCTGGAACAGAATGCTGACTCTGGCTCTGGAACAGAATGCTGACTCTGGCTCTGGAGTGCGCTGACTCTGGCTCTGGAACAGAATGCTGACTCTGGCTCTGGAGTGCCCTGACTCTGGCTCTAGAGCACGCTGACTCTGGCTCTGGAACAGAATGCTGACTCTGGCTCTGGAGTGCGCTGACTCTGGCTCTAGAGCATGCTGACTCTGACTCTGGAACAGAATGCTGACTCTGGCTCTGGAGTGCGCTGACTCTGGCTCTAGAGCACGCTGACTCTGGCTCTGGAACAGAATGCTGACTCTGGCTCTGGAACAGAATGCTGACTCTAGCTCTGGAACAGAATGCTGGCTCTGGAACAGAATGCTGACTCTGGCTCTGGAATGTGCTAACTCTGGCTCTGGAACAGAATGCTGACTCTGGCTCTGAAGCGCACTAACTCTGGCTCTGGAACAGAATGCTGACTCTGGCTCTGGAACAGAATGCTGGCTCTGAAGTGCGCTGACTCTGGCTCTGGAGCAGAATGCTGACTCTGGCTTTGGAGCACGCTGACTCTGGCTCTGGAACAGAATGCTGACTCTGGCTTTGGAGCGCGCTGACTCTGGCTCTGGAACAGAATGCTGACTCTGGCTTTGGAGCGCGCTGACTCTGGCTCTGGAGTGCGCTGACTCTGGTTCTGGAGTGCGCTGACTCTGGCTCTGGAACAGAATGCTGACTCTGGCTCTGGAACAGAATGCTGACTCTGGCTTTGGAGTGCGCTGACTCTGGCTCTGGAACAGAATGCTGACTCTGGCTCTGGAGCGCGCTGACTCTGGCTCTGGAGCGCGCTGACTCTGGCTCTGGAACAGAATGCTGACTCTGGCTCTGGAACAGAATGCTGACTCTGGCTTTGGAGCGCGCTGACTCTGACTCTGGAACGCACACTGACTCTGGCACTGGAACACGCGCTGACTCTGGCCCTGGAACTTGTGCTGACTCTGAAACGTGCGCAGACTCTGACTCTTGAACGCGTGCTGACTCGAACTGCCGCATCACTCTCATAATCTGCAGTGACCAGCTCTAACATTTCCTCATCCTCTCTGTCCTCAAGCTCACTCGCCTGGATGGCAGAGGGCGACGTCTCCATTCTGCCGCTCTCCCGGACTGCAGGGGGCGCTCTGGCTTCCTCCTTCATGCTTCCTGGAGTGAAGAGCGAGTGAAAAGCTCTTTATAAAAATACATAGAAATTAAATTGAACCTGGAACACAAATATACAAAAATATATATTTTAAAGTACAAAAACAAATACCCAAAGTGACATAAAGATCAAATCTCTGATTGTATTTATAATATGTATTAAGTATTTACAGTAAAACAACATAGAGATGCTTAGAGAATCACACAAAAAAAGAAAAAAGGAGCTTCCTGGAAACAGTTTAAGCTTTAGTGAAGATCAGCATTAAGAAAAACCTATTGCGTCAGCTTTGCGGGGTTGATCCTTAGTGGTTGTCCAATCGCATACGCTCTCGCTCTCCTTCTCCCTCCTTCTGTTTCCGCTCTCGCTCTCTGTAACCCCCACCCCTTCCCTCCCTCCTCTTCTCAAGAGACAGTGGGTCATACAGCAAGACAATGATCCTGATTGAAATGGAAAGACAGGTTCACTGAGTTTTGTAACATGCAGATGTTATTGGATCTTGTTTTTAATATACAGGGGGTCTTTGGATTACGACACACTCAACTTTACTTGTGGTTAAGACATTGGCTCCTTTTTTTCAACACCCTTTGTGCTCCATGTGTTTATTTTTATACGTGTATTTACTGTCATACAGTATACAGTAGACTCTGACAACTGAGCTGCATGCAGTTTGTTCTGGCCACTAGTGTTTAGTGTGTTTAACTGTGTCATCCTATGACAGAATGGTGACCCGTACAGGGTGTTCGTACGCCCATCTCTCCACCTTTTACTCTAGGAAAGCTTAAGGTAAAGGTTAGGATAAGTGTCTCAGAAAATACATTTAGTCAAAAAATCATGGCCAGCACTTTAAAGGTGGTGTGGTGCCATCACCAGCACATTCAAATACACAGTACACACAGATAAACTTAAGAGAAAAATATACAACAGAACATTCTCAGGACCGGTTCTGTGAGTAAAGTCATGACAATTACATGTACATTTCGATAAAACAGGAATCTGGACTTGCAAACTAATAATATATAATAAAATAATATTTGCAGAAATAACGTGTTCACCCCACTTATTAACATGAGAATTCACATCATTAGCAGATCAGAAAAAAATAGTTTTTTAATGATTTTGTTTTACTTTGACCATCTGATATTACTCAGTAATGAGCAAATGGAGCAATTAAATAATCTTTTTTCAAATATATTTTTCTCCTCTAGTTACTTTCTAGCAGTTGTATCTAGAATCTTATCTAGAAGTTATTTGATACAGCATTGAAGGGTGTTCCTAAATATAGCTTTTACAGACAGAGATTCAGTCTGCCAATTTTCTCTCTTTTTCCTCCTCACATACGTACATTAACTACGTAACATTTACTATTTTTAGGTGTATTTGCTGGTACAAAACAACTTATTTTTTAAGTGCAATTTTTTTAAGGGATTTAAGGGTATTCACACTTACCTGGTTCTGTGTGAAAAAGTAACACCTCCCCCCAATTGGTCAACCATGAATTAACTGTGATCAAGGACATTTTTTGGAAAGTTATCTTAAATTTTACTAGCCAGACCTTTTCAAAGTTTAGCATTTCTTCCACAGTGATGTGCAAGACACAATGCCAGTTCTCGCAAATGCTTGCATGCAGTTTGGCACTCAAGGATGGTACAACTAGTTACTAGATTTAAGCGACAATTACTTTTTCATATAGGGCCAGGTAGGTTTGGTAGTTACTCAGGTAATGCATTTACTTGATACTTGTAAATGCACTTCACTTCACTTTTTAACTGTGAAAGACATGAGATGCAAAGTCAAGTCTAAACATGAACTATGGACGAATCACAGGGCCAAAAAGAACATTTGTTAACTGCACTATTTGTAAAAATCTTGTATAAGTGAGAATGTTAACGCATTATTATCACCTTAGATAATAATATGATTCTACACTTCTTATACTTAAAATACAGTAGCACACCAAATTCCAAACATTGCATGTGAAAACAGTGATCATGTGTTGTATGTCAAAATGCTGACTCAGCCACAAACCAAGGGGTTAAATATTTTAAAACTGTTTAACAACCAATACATTTTAATAGTGCAGTAAAATCTGTATATTTTTTCTCAAACCTATTATCAATATGGTTTAAAAACTCTGACTGCTTTGAGCATTATGGCTAGTATCTCTTTAGTGACTTGACTGAAGTGTGACGTGCTGTGGCCCAGACAAGGTGCAGTCACACGGCCTCTGCTCTGTGCTCTGTCACACCTGTCAAATGCAGGAAGTGTGCAGTCACACGTGGCAGCCAGGAAGGCAGACCTGACCCAGGAGACAGTGCTGCTGAGAGGCTGGTTACACTCCATAGATAAATCTCCTTATAGTAGTAAGATGAGGGTGTAATTCTTCCTCTTGGGATTGCAGAGTCAAGGGTTGTGAAAGATTTGTTTATGAGGGTAATTGTGAGGTTCTTGTAAGGTGTTCGTTTTAGAAGGAGGCTTAGCCAAATGTTCTAATTATAGTAAAATAGAGTTGCTTAAAGGGTTTCACCTAATTAACAGAGACGTAGAACTGAGATCTACAATGGAGGAAATAATGATTTGACTCCTAGCTGATTTTGTAAGTTGTTCACTGACAAATAAATGAATAGTCTATCTGTAACGGTGTGAGGATTCAAATGCTCAGGTACGATGCAACGTAAACTTTTTTTCCCAATATGGAACATTTAACACTGCTACAATAATTCAACTTCCACACAGGGCTAGGATACAGGGGCACATAAATACACAACTGAAACTAGGAACCCCTGGGGAATTACATGACAAACACGTGACATGAACCAAGACACTTGTCTCCAAACACATGGCACTCTTGACAGAACTCTTGACACTCATTTGCAGATCAGCTCTAAATCATTAAGGGTTTGAGGCTGTCGCTTGGCAATTGGAAGCTTCAGCTCCCTCCCCAGGTTTTCTATGGGATTAAGGCTATGCCACTCCATGACCTTAATGCGCCTCTTCTTGAGCCAGTCCTTTGTTGTCTTGGCTGTATGCCTTGGGTCATTGTCATGCTGGAAGACCCATCCATGACCCATTTTCATTGTCCTGACAGAGAGAAGGAGGTGTCACTCAAGATTTTATGGTACGTGACCCTGTCCCTCATCCTGTCAATGCTGTGAAGTTGTCCTGTGCCCTTAGCAGAGAAAAACCCCAAAGCATAACATTTTCACCTCCATACTTGATAGTAGGGATGGTGTTCTTCACTCTCTGATTTATTCAGGTGTCCACTGGCAAACTTCAGATGGGCCTTCACATGTGCCATCTTGAGCAGAGGGACTACATCATAGTGTGTTATCAATGGTTTTCTTGGCGACTGTGGTCCCAGCTGCTTTAAGTTCACTGACAAGCTCCACCCATGTAGTTCTAAGCTGATCTCTCACCTTTCTCGTGATGATCCTCACCCCACAAGGTGAGATCTTGCGTGGAGCTTCAGACCAAAGCCGATTGATAGCCATTTTGTATTTCTTCCATTTCCATTTTCCATTTATATATATGTGCATGTTATGTGCATAAGCCTGTTTCTAAAAAAGTTGGGACACTGTTTAAAATGTAAATAGTAAATAAGAGCATCACAATGTTATAATTTGCAGATAATGTAAACTCATGTTTAATTGAAAATAAAACTTTATAATATTATAATATTATTATATAAAAGAAATATATAGTCATTTGATACAAATTGATGTACAACTTAATGACAATAATACACTCAACCAAAAGGTTGAAACATGGGTAACAAAAGATTGGAAAAGTTGTGTAGTGCTAAAACAACACTTATTAGAACATCTCAAAATTGATTATAATAATTCACAAGAACAGATCGGTAGTATGACTGGATTTAAAAGAGAGTCCCAGAGAGGCAGAGCCCTTCTGAAGTGAAGATGAGGAGAGATCCACCACTACATGAAATAAATTAAATAAACTCAAATTCCAAAGAATTTAAGGATTCTGTCCTCTGTGGAGGATAATATCATTTAGAAGGTTCAGAAAATAGAACAAATCTCTGTATGTAAGGGATAAGGCCAGAAACTAAAGCTGGAAGTTGAAAAACTATCCTCTGGTCTGATGAGTCAAAAAGAGGAGAGAGACCATCCAGCTTGTCATTGCACAGTTCAGTAGCCAGGATCCATATTGGAATACATATATTGACATTATAGTCTAGGGTTTAGTTACAATTGTGCTCATAAGTTTACATACCCTGACAGAATTTATGATTTCTTGGCCATTTGTCAGAGAATATCAATGATATCACAAAAACTTCTCTTTCACTCATGGTTAGTGTTTGGCTGAAGCCATTTCTTTTCAAACAACTGTGTTTACTCTTTTTAAATTCATAATGACAACAGAAACTACCCAAATGACCCTGATCAGAATTTGACATGCACACAGCTTGACACAAACACTATTACGAATTGCTATAAAAGGAAACAATCTTCACCTGTGATCTGTTTGCTTGTAATTAATGGGTGTGTACAAAAGGCCAATGAGTTTCTGGACTCCTGACAGACCTTCAGGTGAAATAGAAGACTCTCTAAAAAATGTGATGTGGCTGTTACAAGATGCACAGTAGTATTCAAAAAGGAGGCACTTTACTCCACAAATGCCACAAAGTATCCCGCTTACAATAAGCCAAACAGCACAGAGACAAGCCTCAAACCTTCTGGCACAAAGTCATTTGAAGTGATGAGACTAAAATTGAACTTTTTGGCCACAACCATAAATACTACATTTGGAGAGGAGTCAACAAGGCCTATGATGAATGGTACATGATTCCTACTGTGAAACACGGTGGTGGTTCTCTGATGTTTTAGGGGTGTGTGAGCTACAAAGGGTCAGGAAATTTGGTCAGAATTGACAGGAAGATGAATACAGAAGGTTATGAAAAAATAGTGGAGGAAAATTGGCATTCATCAGCCCGGAAGCTGTGCATGGAACATACTTGGGCATTTCAACATGACAGTTATCCAAAACACAAGCCAAAGTTGACCTGTCATTGACTACAGCAAAATAAAGTGAAGGTTCTGGAGTGGACATCTCACTCCTGACCCCAATATCATTGATATCAAACATGCAGTTCATGCAAGACAGCCCAAGAATTTACAGGAAATTAAAGGTTTTTGCAGCAAAAATGTGCAGTTTTATTGTCAGAGATGATAAAGAGCCTCATCCACAACTACCACAAAAGGCTTCAAGCTGTCATTGATGTTTAAGGGGGCAATACATGGTATTAAGAACTGGGGTATGTTAACGTTTGATCAGTGTCATTTGGGTAGTTTTTGTTATGATTATGATTAAAATAGAAAGAAAAGTTTTGTATCATTCATATTCTCTGAAACATGGTTAAGTAACCTGTCAGGGTATGTAAACTTATAAACACAACTGTATTTGTACTGACTGTGAATATTTCACAATTCCATGACACAGTTTTATAGAAACTTATATAAACATTTTATGCTTGAAATCTTTTGCTTGAAATTGTCACATGCAATAGTCAATCATTTCAAGCCTCATTGTCCTCAAGCATAAATGCACCATCTCTAAACATCTCTTGTCTTCTTGCACCACAAAATATATAAGGTGCTGAGATTTACATTAGAGATAAAATCCAGTGTTGTCTAAACATGGAGCAAGAAGATTCCAAAACATAACTGGTATATTTTGAAAAAATCAAAATATCTTGAATCCTTTCAGAAATCTTCAGTCATAGCATTCCTGAAAATGGCAGCAAGAAAACATGTATGAGCAAGAGGATCAAAAGCAAACAGTCACTACACTGGAATTATTATTATTTTTTAATAATGGATTTTATGTTTGAAAATCAATCAAGCATTGATTCAAATTCTTGGTGAATTCCTACTTAATCACTATTTTTAACTTGTATTATGAACAATAGTTGACAAAGCTTAAACCTAACCTATTATAAGTTTTTCATAACATTTTATACATGTACTGTTTTACCAAAAGTGTTTTTAAAGGTAATAATCTGTAGCTGCAGTACATAAATCGAGATAATACTTAACTGTTCTTTTTGGGGTTCGTTTTAGTCCAAAATCTTCAACAAAGTCTTTTGATTGCTCTCTCCGGACAGGCATGTGAAGCTGAAGTTTTATGTCCATTTGCTCCTTCCAGTATTCCTTGCCACCAAGTCTTTCCTCTTGCCCTTCTTTACCATCTTTAAGATTCTTCTTCTCTGGCAGATCTGTCAGATTCCATTTCACAATATCCATATTTTCCCTTTGCACATCAGTGAGTTGTTGAGATATTGGGTTCTGTTGAGAATCTGTTGGTAAAGACCACAAAGCACTGCTCTCTGCTTTCACAAGACTGACGTCAAATCATTGTACTATTAGGTTGAAGTTCAACCCATGAATATTCTTGCCAGCTTCCTCATAGCTTCAATAAGGAATGTTTGTTCTGCAAATTTTACTGCTCAGACAATTGACATGGTGTTGATTTTTGCAAACTGACCGAACCAGTCATTTGTACCCTTTATGTTACCTCTCTGGCAGCTGGTAAATAAATAAATGGTGTATATTGCAAATAAACAAATGTAGAATTTGATGCCTACAAAACACTAAAACACCTTTAGGACTAATTGTTGAAGGTCTGCTAGTGGAATTTCTGCTGATATATTACTTTATGCAAGACTTAAGCTGCTCAATAGCCCATTGTGGCTGTTGACTGATTCTCCACAAATTTTTAATAGGAGACAGATCTGGACTGCTGACAGGCAAGTCAAACACACATGCACTCTATGTCTATGATTCCACACTGTTGTAGCACATACTGTATACAATTAGGTCTGGCATTGTCCTGTTAAAATAACCAGGGAAAGGCATCACCTTGATGGCAGAAAATATCTCTCCAAATTCTGGAATACACCTTCGCATCACACCCATGTCATTGACACTGATGCTCACTCCATACCATGACAGATGTTAGCTGTTGCACAAATTACTGAATGGGCATCTTTGGCACAAAAAACAAAGTCCCATAAACAAGCTGAAAGCTGGACTTTTCTAACCACAGCAGACTTATCTGGTCTTTTTGTCCATCTGAAATGAGCTCAGACTCAGCTCTGGCTTTCTCTTTGTGTAATAGAATTCAGGTTACATTTCTTGATGGAGCGGATAACTTTAGTAAATGAATCCAAATTCCTAAGTTCCTCAGAGCCCACTTTGCTACAGCACCCTCCACAATTGTCAGCACCCCTGGTTAAGATGTGTTCTTAGGCTTATAATAAATTTATATAATTTTTTGGGAAAATATACTATAGGCTCACAACACAAAAAAGAGAAAAGATTTTTGTAATCTTTTCTACATTTTTAAAGTTGCTCAGAGTGAATATGAACTTTTAATTAGGAAATAATGACTTACTGTTTCCCTGGGGTATAAATATATTGTGACACAGAGTCCTATTGCTCTTAACCACTCTGCAACATAGGACAGACAAATGAATCTGCCGTTCAAGTAAGGCAGACGTGTGCTGACCTTTATAAGTCAGGTAATGTCTATACGAAGTTAAACCTGCCCGTATCTACAGTCAGAGGAATAATAAAGAACAAACAAGGCTGGACGAGGAACCAAGTTCATCTTGCCACCATGCACACTGAGGAGGATGATTAGAGAAGTACAAAATTATCCATATCTTAGGGTCACAAAGTCTCCATGACAACCATAAGACGTTTGGGAGACATGCAAGGAAAAAGCCTTTTTTCACCTATAATCACAAACATAAACGTCTGGAATTTGATAAGCGGCACTGGGACTTCAACTGGAGCCATGGTTTTTGGTCTTATGAGACTAAAATTTTGCTTTTTGGCAACAAACATTTTAAGTGGGTCTGGCGTAAATCCAAGGATCCAAGCGCCTCATGCCCACTGTAAAGTATGGTGGAGGATCTGTGATGCTGTGGAGCTGTTTCTATTCTAAAGGCCCTGGGAACCTTGTTATGGTGCATGGCATCATGAACTCCTTTGAAGTAGCAGGACACTTTAAATGAAAATCTAGTGACCTTTGCCAGAATCAGAATCAGAATCAGAAAACTTTATTAATCCCAGGGGGAAATTGTTTGTATTGACTGCCACATCACACAAAGACACATAACAGTAGAATAGAATAATTTAAAAAAAATATAAAATAGTCTAGTAGAATAAAAATAAAATCTAAAATGTAATAGAAGAAATAAGATATAATAGAAGAAATAAAAATCTAATGAAAATAAAAATCTAAGAAAGCTGAGGATTGGGTCATCCAGCAGGATAGTGACCTTAAACATATGAAAAAATCATATGAACAACATGGCTCAGCAGACACAAAATCAATGTTCTCCCATGGCCATCTCAGTACTCAGACCTCAACCCCATTTAAAAGCTGTGGGGTGAGCTGAAGAGGAGAGTGCATAAGAGAGGGCCTTGGACTCTGGATAATCTAGAAAGATTGTGCAAAGAAGAATGGTTAAAAAGGAGAAGATTAAGGGCTGTCTTGCAGGCAAAAGGGGGTTGTACGAAATATTAACAGCACACATGATTTTAAGTAAAACATGTATTTTTCTTAATGTGGATTTCTTCATTTAAAGGTTGGCTTTTTCTCTTTTTTGTGAGCCTTAAAAAAATGTAAAAAATAAATTAAGAAATAAATAAAAAGAAAATATTTTTTTAGAAGTCTAAAAACACATCCTAACCAGGGGTGTCAATAATTATGAAGGTCGCTGTACTTTTATCACAGTAGCTAGACAGCTTCTGATGCAGTGCCACCTAGGGACTTAAAGGTTTCCGGCTTTGAGATTTTTCTGGATTCCCTGTATTTTTTCATAGTTGTATGTACTGTAGATGATACAAAGATGGAATTCTTTGTAATCTTCTGTTGAGAAATGTTCTTTCTGACCAACAACTTTGAAGTTTGGCACAAAGGCATCTTTGCTTGCAGAGACTGAGCTTTTGGTGGCTGCCCAAATTGAATCATGACCCCTTGCAGTTTACCAGCTCATCTGCTATATGTGAAATATTTCAAATCTGTACTTGAATAAACTATATATTTATATATTTATAAATGCTCCAACCCAACTTTTCTTCTACGTTCTCATTTTATTGATATTTGCAAAATACATTAAAATTTGTTGGTAAACACTTTTGAAATAATTAAAAGTTACATAATCACACATTTGTTTTTATTGCATTTTATTTAAAAACTCACTGTTTGGGGAAATGGGGTTTAATTACCTAATCATAATAAACTTGCTATCAAGTCTTGCTCTTAAGCATCAACATTCTATAAAACTATAGTTTAGAACATAACTATATTATACATAAAACATATTAACATGTTATTCTGACATACAGTATTTAACCATAATAATGTCAGTAATAATTATTATAGTAAATGGAATCCCCATGAAATGGTAATTATTTATTACAATTACATTTAAAATTACATTGTGATTTACAGTATGTCAGTTTGAACTGAAAATACCTGAGCTTTCTGATTGATGATATATGCAGGTGTTAGAGCAATATATGGTGTAGTCTATACTACATGCTTATCATGCCTTAATTTTTTCAGCAAGACAATACACAACTGCATTCTGCACATATTTAAACAGCATGGATTGTTGGTAGAAGGTTATAGGTGCTGCTGTCCTGCTGGCAGTCCATATCTGTCACCCATTGAATTGTTGAGCAGCTGAAATCTGGACTATTTTCCAAACAAATTGTCTCCTCATTTCTCAAACATTGATATTGCAATACAACACATTTGTAAACATGAAATGTTCCCAATTTTTCAACTCATTCAAGTCATCAGATTTGAAATAAACACATATTTTTTAACAAAACAATTATACTGATCAGTTCTGACGTTTGATACACTGTCTTTGTTTTAATTAAAATTTCCCCAAGTAATCTATTCTATTTAAACGTCTGTTTTTTAGAAATCAATCATATAACTGAACTGTCAAAACTAAAATTGAGGTCAGGTTCATCACCAGGCTGTTAGGTTTAATATACTGAACAGTATATTTTAGCATCAGCCAAAGCCAGCACCATTGCCCTTTATGACTAATAGCTGAAGTGTCAGTGTTAAGAGCCTTAGGGGGACAAACAGACAAAGATTTGCATCGCAGACATAGTTTATAGTGCAGAATCTCTTCAGGAATGCTGACCAGTAAACAGCGGAAGACTAACGAGCTGTGAGGTGCTCTTGGTCTAAAGAGCAAAAGAAGTCATCATCACTTCAAATGCCCACCTCCCTGCACATCCTGTCAAGATCAGTTGGCTTCATCTTTCCATAAGAGGCAAAAAATCCAATGGCATCACAAGTTGCTTTTGTCCTATGACAGACTGGCACCACACAAGGCGTGCTCAGACTGTATGCAGGCTTTTTTTACATGACTTGGCCATAAGGTAGAGATGCTTCTGCTATAAAAGGTATGGTAAGAAAAAGATGAATGATTCCTTATGGAGACAGTCTGGAGAGGGATGTCTTATTTTAAGACCTTTCAAAATAAGCCAGTGTGATAATATAGATAGAATCTCAATTCAGTTTAAGGTTTTTTTAAAGACTGTCTGCGTTTGTTTTTTTTTTAAATTTAGTTTGCTCTTGATTTCTGCTCCTCTTCCAGCCAAGGGAGAACTTGAATGGGCAGTGTAGGTACATCATCAAAGACCCCGTGGTAAGAAGAAAAATACTAAATAACCAAACATCATGTCAGGAATCAGAGAAAGTGATGAAAGGAGCTCCAATTGTGTTTTTTGTCTGCAGTCTCTTTCAGGGCTGTGGCTCCTCCTTCTTGAATGATGCTTGAAGTGCAAATTGTAACCAGGAGAACTTTTACACCAAAGGGTGTAATGTTGCCTTGAGCAAGCCAAGACCTTGTCTTTTCCCAGAGATGTATGCCTTTATCGCTGCTTTAATCGCTGTGGTCCATGGGCTTTTTTCCCTGTGGCAAAAACATACTGAGTGCAGGCAAGAGATATTGGCAAAAAGGGAAAGGTTTATACTGTAAAAGAACCGAGGGTATTGAGAAGCAAAAAGAGCTGTGGATAATGGAACATCAATGGGTAGTGGACATCACTCAAGGGTCCCTCATTCCTAGTTGCTCAAATGTTAAGAAAATCTTGCACTGATCCCTTTGAAAAAAGATTAGCCAAATTCCTCTTCCTCTTTCATTTCATACGGTCAGGAGCAGCGTGGAAACCAGGGCGCTGTTATCAAAACAGTGGAAGGGATCTTATTAATCAAAGGAGGCCATGCATGAAACAGAAGCCCACGTTGAGCTTGCAATGAGAAGGTGTAGTCCTCGCTCTCATTTCCCTTCAGGCCTGGTAGCTGGCACCTCCCTCCAGGAAGCACCAATTATAATATCAGGTTGGTGTTATTACTGTTGATTATGTTCTTCTGAAGGCCCGCCGTGCCCTGGGTTCACTTCCCCTTTGCTGTCCACGCACTGCTGTCACACTTTGAAATTCAATCTTGCTGGAGAAGAAAGAATCAGCACCACTGGCACACACAGCACCAACCTGTCTGTGACATACTTACTTTCACACACATGCACCACTCATCATCCTCTCACTTGGTGTTGGGGATCATGTTCCCTGCCCAGTTTTCTGTATTGAGTGGTCCTCTGTAGGTGGGACTTCATTCTAAATTAGGATATCCCATTGACTGATTGAGTAATCTTTAGGCACCTCTTAGGGCTGGGGGCAGGGTGTGAGCAGTATGACTTTTTTCAATAAATACTGTATTTGTATACTGTATAAATATTTGTTTTGGTCTTTAAAAGGTGCAATATATGAACAATCTACAATATTTAGTATGCCATCTCATAGATTTTCTTTTGTGCCGAATAAGTTGAGTTTTGGAGCAGTAAATTTGCCTAAAAGTGTCCATGGTGATGTGTTGCAGTATTAATTAAAAGAAAGCTTAAAATGCTGCCATAACGGAAGCACGCCAGAGGAACACTGTCTTCCAGGGAGAGCTCTGTTGACTTAAGAGAAAAATGGCGTTGAGATTCTTGCCAGCACTTAACGTCTGAGTCCAGTGGGAGTACAGGCCCCATGACATCTGATTTTAACAGCCGGCTTGTTTTCTTAAGCAAGACGTTAAGAAGGGAATTTGATAAATTTGTCTTAAACACTCTGGAGAAGACTTGGCTGCCATGCTCCATTAGGCTTCAGTTCAGCCAGGTTTCACTCTGCAGCCTTCTCTTTTTTGGATAAAGGCTTGTTGATTGATTGAAAGACGGTGTGCTATGGATGAACCATGGCGTCTTGGGGACGAGGCTAAGCGCCACCTTTTTCTGCCTTATCAGTGAAGGGGGTATGCTGTCTATGGCCTTAAAGAATTTGGTCTGAAGTAAATTTGCAAAAAATTTAATCTGAACAATGTGTTTTGACCAATGCTTAATAGAAAGCCATCAGGAAATCATTTTGGGGTTGACTGTAACCCAACATACACAAATGAAAATGTGAGTTTGATTTTAAAGTGTCGGAAAATGTCTCAGGGTTTTCCTCTGCAATGTTCAGCAGTAACAGTCCACTCCTATTTTTTAATGAAGTCTGTTTGGGCATCAAATCAACATAATGGTTCTTCATGTGTTTCCATGTTTATCCCTACTACTGTCACTGCCAATCCAAAATGTTTGAACAAGTACTAGATATCAGTAAAACATGTACCTTAAGATATATAACAGTATGTCTAATATCCAATAATTGCTTAAGGGCTCAAGCTATATGTGATATATAAAGTAGACCAGCACTTGGAAGTCAAATAACATGATTATGTAGCCAAGAATGTGTTAACATAAGACTGTAACTTCAGCAGCAAGTTGGAGTTATGCACTGCTAAAATGTGGTATTTTGCCAGAATAACACACACACCCTGTGCTGTTTGTTGACAGAATGACTTCAAAAATTATCTGGCATTTAAATCCTTGCTTATGAAGAGCTTTTGATGTTGCATGTATATTTATCTGTCATGCATTCAGCGTGCTAGTCTGTGTCTTCTTTTGATGTAGAAGGAGAGATAATGTTCAAAGAGCCATACCTCAGTGTGCAGTGTGTAGTCAGGGCATGTTAGAAAATTCCAATTACTTTCCTGTTCTCTATGCAAAAATACAGATCAGAAAGCAGAAAGCATGCTGTGGGGGTGTATATATTGGGAGTTCATACATTTTGTAAAATGTGTGTAAAGAAAACTAGAAAAAGTGATTTGCTTCTTTTTAACCTTATTGGAACTATCAAAAATGCAAAAGATTTTGATTTCTTTCACTTTTTAAATTATATATATATAAAAAAAACAAACAAAAAAAAACATACTGTATATGTTTGTCACTGATTTATTGCTTTTTAATCATTTTTAATTGAGGATAGTTATAGTTATATTTCTGCAAGAGGAATGTTTGCCCTTTTTTACATTCTGCGTACTCACATAATGTATAAACAAGCTAGAATGCAAGCAATTAAATCAGTTCAGAAGAACCAAAGATGCAAACATCAGGAGATGTTGAATAATACTACTGACATAATACAGCAGCACAGATAAAGAGAACTGTATATGGAGAGTAATCACAGATACACATGTGCAGAGTAAAACACAGGTGCAATGTCTTGTGTTGTGGTCTGTAGAGTAATGAAGTGCACAGATGTTCATGTTCAGGTGATATGTCCTGGTTCAGGAGTCTAATGGCCTGTGGATAGAAACTCTTCTTGAATCTCTCAGTTCTGGCCATTATACTCCTCAGCCTCCTGCCTGATTTTAGCAGCTGAAACAGACTGTTACTGTGGTGTGAGGAGTCAGTGAAAATTCTGATGGCCCAGGTCCAACATTGCTTGGTGTAGATGTTCTGCAAAGTTGACAGAGATGACCTGCAGCAGCGCTCCACTGCACAAATCACCCTCTGCAGGGATTTATGGTCCTATACACAGCAATTCCCAAACCAGCATGTTATGTTCTGGGTCAGGATACTCTCCACAGCGCCTATGTAGAAAGTCTTTCGGATCACTGAAGAGACCTTGTCTCAGGTAGTACAGGCACTGCTTTGCTCTTTTGGTCTGAACATGGATGTGTTCAGATCATGCCAAGTCCTCTGAGATGTAGATACATATTTATTTGAACTGGTTCACCCTCTCTACAGGAGTCCCACTGATGTTCAGGGGCTTTTAATCACGCTGCTGTCTCCTGTTGAAGTCCACCACCAGCTCCTTGGTTTTGCTGATGTTCAGCTAGAGGCAGTTGTCATGACACCCTGATGCCAGGTCCTCTACCTCTGCCATGTATGCCTCCTCATCATTGTTTGAGATGAAGCCCAGCACCACCAAATTTGTAAACTTGACAATGGTGTTGGTGCTATGGGTGACCATACTGGCATAAGTATAGAGGCAGTACAGCAAGGGACTAAGCACACACCCTTGTGGAGCTCCTCTGTTAATGATGATGATGCTGCTGGAAGTTCAGTCGCCAACTCTCACAACCTGTGATCTGCCAGTGAGGAAGTTGAGCACCCACCTGCACATATGGCTGTTGAGTCCCAAGCCCATCAGTTTAGAGAACAGTCTGCTGGCACTATGGTGTTGAATGCTATAATCCACAAACAGCAATCTAACATAGTTGCCCTGCTTCCTGTCCATGTGCCTGAGGGTGGAGTGCAGGATGTGGGGGATGGCATCCTCTGTCAAGCTGTTGGGGTGATAGGTAAACTGCAGGGGATCGAAGTTGCTGGGGATGGGGATGGAGGAGGAGATGATGAACTTCTCAAACACCTTCATGACTATGGGTCTTAGAGCAACAGGCCTGTAGTCATTCAGGCATGAGGGCTTCCTGATCTTGGTATGAGCATGATGGTGTACCTCTTAAACCATGTAGGGACCACAAACTGTGCCAGGGACTCATTAAAGATGGTGGACAGCACACCTGACAGCTGGTCAGCACAGCACCGCAGCACGCATCCGGAGATGCTTTCCGGTCCAGATCTGAAGTTGACCCACCTCAGTGACGTGCGCATGTCGTGCTCCCAGCCAAGCTGATGACCTGATCACATCACCATCCTCTGTCGTCAGGCTGTAGTTTGCACTCGCTGTCTGATGCACCTCAAAACTGGCTTAGAAAGCATTGAGCAGCATAGACAGAGTTGGCGTTCACTACCGCAGTGTCTTATAGTCTGTGATTGTACACAGTCCATGCCACAAACGTCACAAGTTGCCCCCAAAATGAGACTCCACGTGCTCCCGGTACTGGCATTTCGCATCTTTCATCACGTGCCAAAGGAAGCTGCTTTGTATGCACTCATATCACTGGTGGTGAAACTAGCATTATAAACAGTGGTCCAGGCCTTCAGTGCGCGCGGATAGGTCTGTCCATCCTCAGTTACTGGTTCGAGAATGCTGTGATTTTCACGTAAGGGATGATTTTGTTAGCAAGCATTCTAATAACGCTCACTGCTACTCATTAATGTAATCTGTCCCAGTCAATGTATTCAAGTGCATCCTGCAGCATAGCCTCTAATTGGGCAGCCCATTCCTGCACCTCCCTTGTGACCGGAGCTTCATGACGAAAACTTTGTTTATATTCCCGGCATGAAGAAAAGGCAGTTGTCATCAGACTTCACAAACACTGGATGTGAGACAGCCTTGTGACCATGCTTGATTGGCATGTAGCAGTAATACAGAGTGTTGCCACCCCTAGTCGGCGTGTTGATAAAAGTTTGGCATAACTTGTCCAAGCTTTTTTAAAGTCCCCTGCCACAATGAACGCCTCTAGGTGTTTGTTGTTGGTCTTGCCAAACTCTGCCATTCTGTCCATGTGGAACACAGAGAAAGAGTCAGACGGGGTCACATCTCAGTGAAGCACAGCATGTTACAGTCCCTCATGTCAAGCTGGAAAAGAACCTTGGCTCTCAGATCATCTACCTTGTTGTTCAGTCACTGTACATTGTCCAGCAGGGGGTCTGTTGCGGACGCTGCCACGCTTCTCGCAGTGTTTCTTTGTTCGGTGGCACAGGCGAGCATTGCATCCAATGTTTTTGTTTGAGCTACGCATTATCTCCAAAGGCCACGAAAGGTCAGGTTTAAAAGTCCACTAAAACATGTATGCAACCTGATTTCCGATGGAAAGTATCGTTTTACTGTCATAAGTAACTAAAATGAAACCAAGTAAAAACTGAAAACATGCACAGTCTGCACAGAGCAGTCAGGTAGGTGTCTGGATGTAGCCGCGCCATCCCAGAAGTAACATAGCTGGTCTCAGAGCGCCATTCCATATAACATAGCTTGTCTCACTACTATCTTGTAAACCTTACCTTTCACACTTGCTGGCTGAACCCAAGTATTTAACTCCTCCACCTTTGCCACTTCTACTCCCTGCTTCCTAACCACTCCACTGTCATCCCTTTTATTCACACTCATGTATTCTGTCTTAGACCTACTGACGTTCATTCCTCTCCTCTAAATCATACCTCCACTTCTTCAAAGTTTCTTCCAGCTGCTCTCTACTGTCACTACATATCACAAAGTCATCTGCAAACATCATACACCGTGGGGGCGCTTTTTAATTTTGTCTGTCAATCAGTCCATCACTACTGCAAACAAGAAAGGGCTCAGAGCAGATCCTTGAGGTAATCACACCCCTACCTTGAACGCATCCATCACTCCTACTGCAGATGTCACCACTGTTACACTGCCCTCATACATATCATGTACCACTCATGCGTATTTCTCTGCCACTCTTGACCTCCCCTTACAGTACCACAACTTTTCTCTAGGCACCCTTGCTTATGCTTTCTCTAATTCTACAAAGACATCCTACTGCAAATCCTTCTGACCTTTCTTATAAGTCTCCATCAACATCCTCAAAGCAAACATTGTATCTGTAGTGCTCTTTCTTGGGATGAAACAATACCGCTGCTCACTAATTGTCATCTCTTTTAGTAACCTCGCTTCACTACTCTTTCCCATAACTTCATACTGTGGCTGATCACCTTTATCATTCTGTAGTTACAAAAACTCTGCACATCACCCTTATTCTTGAAAGTTGGTACCAGTGTGCTTTTTCTAAACTCCTCCATGCTTCTACATGTATGTCATCTGGCCAAACAGCCTTTATAATTTGCTCTTTAGCCTTTACCACCTCTCTCTTTGCCTTGCACCCCATCTCCCTGTCCTCCTGTCTACTTTCTTCATCTTTCTGACTATCCCCCTTTTTCTTTGCAAGCCTCTTTCTCTGTGTACTCTACTGAACGTCATCATTCCACCACCAGATTTCCTTATCCTCCTTCTTCTGTCACCTTTCTGTCTGTCTCCCTCACCACTTCTGCAGTAGGTGCCCAGCCTGTCTTAACTTCTCTCTGAACTCCACCTTAAAGTCTTCTTTCTTTAACTTCTATCATTTTATCCTTGGTTCTGCCCTCATTCTTCTGATCGCCATAGTTATCCTACAGATCACCATTCTATGCTGTTTAGCTACACTCTCCCCTCACACTACTTTACAGTCTTCAATCTCTTTCAGACTGACCTTCCTGCACAAGATATAGTCCACCTGTGTGCATCTTCCTCTTATGTCATGCTGTGTTCCTCCCTCTTGAATATGTATTCAGCACAGCCTTCTCCATCCTTTTTGCTGCCCCATCATCTCCTCATCACTTCCTTTTTCTTTTACCAATCATGCTCATTGACGTTCGCACAACTCACCACATTCTGTCTCTTGGATATACTTTCCAATACTTTATCTAACTCCTCTTTCTTATCCATCTCACACCCAACTTGTGAAGCATATGCACTAACAACTTTCATCATCATTCAATATATAATAAAAGAATAACATTGTAAAAGCAGTCAAAAAAAATATTAAATAGTATTTTAACATTATTATTATTAAAACATTTAAAAGAAATGAACAATTGAATGACATTTTGTTTCCCATGAAACATAATATGGATCTGAAATAAATCTAAAAGCTTGAACAAAGTGTGATATCCTTACCTGGTCATTGTGCACAACAAGCTTGTCTATATCTATCCAGTACATGTCTGTACTGTAGATGACCAATGTTGCACTGAAACATAAACAGTATGAATGGGAATCACGAGCTGACTTCAGTATTAACACCACTGACATGTAAAGTGAATAAAATTGGCTATCAAGTAACTAGTGGTTGTAACGTTATACTGACATCTGTTATATCTGTACAGTATATTAAAAATGTCTGCTAAGATGTTATGCATCTCTGGTACTAGAGGCAGAATCCTCCATATCCCAGTGGAAACTGATTTAATTTTCATGTTTTCCTGGATTGCATGTGCATTTTGTAGGCCACATGTTTACTTTGACCTTGACCTTTAACATTGCTCAACCACAAATTACCCACCAGTGTCGAAAAGTTATAAAACTCACAGAAACAACTGTAGTTACAGATGGAATCAGACTTGTTAGCATGTCACATTAAACAGCATGGGTTATTCTGCTACCACTGCACATATCAGTAACAAATGGCATTAAAAAACTGGATGCTAGCATTCCATGGAGTCAATGGTTTAGTTCTAGAATAAGAATGTGATATCCGGTGTCAGTCACGCTGGTTGCAATTTACCACCATGAGCAGGACAGCCAACTTTTTCATTATTTTCCTTCAGCCAAGTGAAAAGGTCGCACAGAAATCTCATTATCATAAAAGTGCAGGTTGTTGTAATAATAGTGTAATGCAAAACTATTAGTATTATAATTTGGACAGAAGAAATCACATATATTGGCAAACTATGGAAGCAAATTAAATATGATTTTCTGGGTCATCCTCCTGAATTTTAAAGCACTGATGTACTTATACAGAGCCCTTGCCAGCCAAATGATTTGGTAGGCAGTGCTGAGATTTGGGTATTAGCACATATTTGATTTGTCAGTTTTCAAATCGCTTTATGGGTGCATTCCCACACTTCTGTGGCCCATATTTTGTAGTTGTTGCTTAGCAGCAATGAAGATCCATCTTTTTCCCACTCGGCCCCCCAGTAACTCCCACCATCTCCAGCTTGGCACAGACCTCCAAGGCCCACAGTTGACCTCCCTCATTATGGGGCGTTTATGGCCGAAGGAGAGCAGCTGAGGCAGGGGCCCATGAGTTTGTGCATCCTTGAGAATGATTGCTATTGTTAATGGGCCCTGTCCAAGCTCTCCCCTAGTGTGACTTCTAATATGGGAAGCTTTTGTAAACACAAATGGGAGACCCCAGCACAACAGGGGCTGACCACATAATGTAAACCGTTTAGTCAAGCTCACAGCCTGAAAATCCATTTTGATGTACATGAAATGCTAAAAAAAAGCAATTTTTTTTTGTGGTACATTTGAGAAGTGAAAGATAGAGGAGATGGTTTTAGTCTTTACTGGAGAACTCACATTGTTTTCATGGTCCATAAAGGGCACTGGGTGAATATTCGACAAGATGTAATGAATTCCAAACACATTATGTTTAGTGCTTTTTTCCATTGAAACTCATCCTGTACATGATGTTCAGTTTAATTTTCTAGATCCATTTGTAGGAAGTGGGACACTGAATTGTAATTTTTTTTAAATAATGAAATAACACCAAAAGAAGGAATATCATAAGTAAGAATAAATGCATTTTGTTTACACTGCCCCCAGGTATGGGTAGATGCTAGTGATGGAGAAGCTGTCTTCATCCGCGAGTTCACCCTGAGCCGCCATGATGACCTCCCTGACGATTCCCAGACTGAAGGTCCTGGAAACTACAAATCTGAAGATCCTGTAAGTTTAAAACATAATCATAATCCACAAACTTTTTTCATACTAAATACTTATATGATCCATGTAAAAAGTAATAAATATAATAATAAAGTAATAAAACTTAATGACTGGTTGTTTATAGGAGCAACAACTACAACCAAACATTTCCTATAACTCGAAATCAGTCTTCCACATTGCTGTGGAGGACTTTTGGCACACTCCTCATTTTTAGTTGCTACACTGGGAATTTCAGCATGAAGTACTCATTTAAGGTCCTACTGCAGCATCTTAATGGGATTCATAAACAATATTCTTGATTTTATTTCTTTTGTGCCATTTAGAAGTTTACTTGGCAGGGAATTGGCAATGTTGTTAAATAGCCTAACCTAAACCTACTGAGGTAACTTGTAAAATCATGCATATTGTCCAAGTTGTACAAATTATACACATACACATTTTCAATCAATCATGACAAGGATGAGCATCGCTGCTGCTGGTTAGCAGTGAGTTTTTCCTTGCAGCTTTCATGTACTCACACGTATACCATTTAGTTATGTCATGTGAAAGTGATTATTAGTCATTGTGAACACACCACTGCACACTCTGCATTTAACCCATCACACGTGCACACGTGGAGCAGCTATCAACAGTGCCCGGGAGCAGTGAAGTTGGGACGGTACCTTGCTCAAAGGTTCCTCAGTGGTGGCAAAGGGGTAAGTCCTAACCAATAAGCCACCACTGCCTATGATTTGCCTTGTTTTTCATTTTTTATTTCTTACACAATTATTTAAATTTTGACATAGTGTTCTGCTTTGAGACATGTTAGCCCACTACACGCTGCTAGAGGAAAAAGTGATGTTTAGATTTAACAGGACTAGCAATAATAAAAATGTCTAGTCTATTTCCAGTTATCAAATTTGGGTTATTTTTTTTAATTGGTAACTAAGCAATTACTTTTTCATTTCATTGGGATGTTGTGAATTTACTCGTTTTTCTATAAATGAAAGTGTTTCTTAAAAACTGTATTTTGTGTTCACTCGGGATGCCATTGTCTTTTTTTTATTACATTTTTTTTGAAGATCCCAATCAATTAAATATGAAAAATATTCAAAAATATACTAAATCAGGCCCAATACTTTCTCACAATGCAGTAATTACTGACTCATATTACCTCATAGGTTGCAGTGTTCCATAGTTCCTTCACACAGCATATATATCAGGAAGTCATAAAAATGCAATGACAACAAACCTTACAGTCTTACACAGCTGGCACTGCCATAGAAATGAGTCTTGCAAGGATATGAATGTAGTGTAGAAGTACAGATGGGAGAAAGTGACGCACATGCAGGGTTAGGGTTTGACATCTCTGTGACCTAGCCCTTCTGTACAGCCCTGGGAGTGGACTGCTAACAGTCCAGCTGCTTCCTAAGCCCGTCAGTCAGCCTCCTGTCTTATCTAATCGGGGCATGGTCACACATGGCCATGATGGATGCGGATACCTCATGGCAAGCTTAGCCACTTGGCTAGCCCTGAAGTTTACATCACAAAAAGCTGATGCATGGAAGCGCCAGTGGTGCTAAGCAGCGATCAATTTACTGATTAACAGTGTGTTTTTGTCTGCCTAATGCAAATCATTTCACATTCGTGTCAACTCTTGATTGTGTTTCAGCAGCATCTCAAAAAATCTGTCCCTCATACCCACAGAGATAATAGCATCCAGCTGTCCTTTCACATACAGCCATTCATGTGTTCTGTCTTAAACACTTTAAGTAAGATTGAACCTCTTCAGAGTTTTGAATCAAAGTGAGCTGGAACAAATCAAACGTATTTTTCTATGGAGAGTAATTAAATGCTTCAAACATCCTCTACTTATGGTTGTAGTGTACAACATAAATTTTTACAGCTCCCTTTAGTCTCTCTTTTACTGAAAATATGTTGCTTGTGTACGCTGGTTGTTAGTATTATCGTTTGCTGTCGTTCAGTGTCTTGCTCAAGTTTGTATGTGGCATGATGAGGCCCATAAATGCAAAAGTTTAAGATTGGCTTGAGGCATAGCCTCAGTTCTTTAAATACTGTGTGAAAAATGACCTCTCACCATGCTAGTGCTAATCAAAGGGGAAAACTGATGGTCTGTAATTGCGTTTATTTGTTTTGCCTAATTATGATTCTTTGACATTTTTTCTGCTACATAGAGGGCATGCTTTCCATCGTATCTCATCAGAAAGTTAAACTGACCTGCCCTTCGCTTTCATCCAATTAGCTTGTTTAAGTCAAAGGAACTTGACCCTCCTGATGACTGAAGTCACCAAACATGAAAAGTGTACAATCAAAATGTGTTAAAAAAGTAATTAGGGTCATATGTAGGTCTAAAGTAGAGAGGCCACATAATCCTTCATATTCCATGTGCAGGGGCTCATAAAGCACATGCCAAGAGCCAGGTCCCAGTTCGTGCTGT
The DNA here is from genome assembly GCA_037576955.1 of Lepidarchus adonis. NCBI lineage: Eukaryota > Metazoa > Chordata > Actinopteri > Characiformes > Lepidarchidae > Lepidarchus > Lepidarchus adonis. The sequence continues at coordinate 13,595,438 of JBBIGC010000013.1, read as the reverse complement.
TTCCAAAGGCCATTCTGTACAAGCTACAGATGTCATGAACTTCAATGCCACCTACTTGGAGCAAATGGATGCCAGCTGTGACCCTCATTATGTTTTAATGTCATCACGCCATAGTTTAATTTGCGTGAATTCCAACTAAATGGCCTCAGTGAATACATTCCTACATGGTTAAGCATTAACAGCTTTATAAAATGAGAAATTTGAGCATTGTTCTTGTTTTATAACAAGTTCAACAGGATGGAGGGATTGTAGGAGAAGGCTTAGTTGATCATTCTGATAGTGTTGGCAGTAATATGCTTGGCTGCTTACTTTAGAACAGCCTTTTCTCACTCGATATACAGTTGTGTTGCCCTAGAACCTCAATCACTTATTAAATTATTAGTATTAACACAGCGCCAAAGCAATTAAATGTTGCCATTTTTAACTCCAGAAGTATTTCCTGTCTTGATTCCTGAGCTTGTTTTCAAATTTGTAGGGTTGTATAGAAGCCTAGTGGTTGGTGCAACCTTGGCTTGTCACACTGGCATGACTCGCACAATCATAACGAGATAAATTGTTTTTTGTTGGCTATCTGGATCAAACTGGACATTATTGACCATTTGGTATGGAATAATGGTGTAGGAGGATCAATAGGGGGAGAACATGAACTTCTTTTGTTTAACCCTTTTAAAGGAGAACGTACAAGCAAGCTGCTCTACTGTATTCTGCTGAAGCTTTTACTCTCATAAAGAGTGTCCTCCCATTTCTGTTTTCTTTCTCTCTTTACTGCCTTTTTGGAATGTTATGCATATACACTGAGAAGGCTATTCTAGTTTTGAAGAAGAGTATTATCAGATGAAAACATCATAACTGTTGCAATCAGTGTAACCCACACACATCCTCCCCGCCATGCTGGATCACTGGAGAGTGTAATCGGTGGCACTGTATCATCAAAGCTAAGAGCACATCCCATTTTTTGTTTGGCTATCAAAATGTTTATGGTGGGTGTGAAAGCTCCCTAGAGAGGAAAATTCACCAATAGTCTTGTGTTCTTTAGACTTCTGTATAAACTTTACGGCATTAGCGTAGGGTACAAAACTATTCCTGGTTATGGTTGGGAAAAGACTTCTGTGGAGCCATTACACATCTAAATACCATGAGCGCTGTCGTTTGAGATGTGATAAGCACTGTTAAGTCGTGGGACAATGATTTCTTTCAGACATTTTCACTACACTTGTTTTGGTATTTTGTGTTCAGTTGACTTTACTGAGGCAGCTTATTGCTATTATTTTTCAGACGCTAGCTTTTGCTAATCCCAGACTAAGAGATGATAAGGACAGATTTATTTACTCTTGATGAGACTGATTGTTGAGTGTTGGATGATCTCAGGTGAGCTTCTTAACCCAAGAACCCTAAGTTCCACCAACAGCCGTATTCATTGACACTTCTTTATTTTTTAGGTTGTATGCATTTGATTAAAAAAATAGAACTTCAATGCAATTGAATACACATTCATATGAAGTACTGTGGCATGTCAAAGTCAAGCACCATGAGGACATGGTCTTTTGCTTATCAGCATCCTTCTCATTGCAATTGTGAGTAAGAGCCAGATGCCCTAAGCACTTGTATGATGGCAAGCAGCTTGGCTGGTTTAGCCATGGGTAACAGTATACAGGTAACACTGAGAATAAATTCCATATCTGAGACATCCCCCCATCAGAAGAGCTTTTATTCCTGTAGATAAAGTTGCATTTGTGCACAGGAAGCCCTGATAACAGTGGTATGCGAGACTGAAGCACCAAACCATTACTCTAATTGTTTTTCTCTCCGCTGTAATGAGCAGACGCTTGGCCAGGACCCACTCTTGCCTCCTTGGCACCACATACACCTCCCTTCAGCCTGCCAGCACTGACGAGCGCTGGCTCTAGCTATCTTTCTGGATGGATGGTCAGGTGCTATGTCAGAATCACAGCAGTAGAGGGGCGTTTCTGCACTATTTGCACATCTTCTAAATAGTGTTTTTTTTATTTATCCAAATCTTGAAGGCACATATGATACATATGCTGCACCCCTGCCTGTCTGGAGGTCAAAGGTTATTGTTGCTTCCATGGCAGCATTTGACCAGCTGTGTTGTACTAGTCCCAGGCTTGCACCAGCTGTGTTGTGGGTGAAGCTCCAGCATAGAATTGCGGCCAAATTAAATGCCTAATTTAGCCCTTAATTGAGGGGAATGAGTTGTTGGGTTTGGCAGCATGTGCCAAAGGTTAAGGTTTTAGGATTGGCTTTAGGTTCACCACTTTCTTTGTTCAACTGTCCATATTTGCCCCCCCTGCGAAGTTAATGTAATTACAAGCAAGAGATTATTGCTTAGAATGGGAAACTTATTGACCCAAAACTATTGTAAGCAGTGAGATGGTGTTTTTTGTAATTTGTAATTTTTTCTAATTAATTAATTATAATAAATATAGTAATACATTTAAAAACATCAAGCTCTATAGTCTTTAAATCATTCCTGGGTTGTACAAAATTCTTAGCAAATAAAGACATTAAACACAATGTTACCAAGCAGTTCTATAAAAAGTTTTAAAATTATTGGTTTGAATTTATCAAAACATACACCACTCCTGTCAGGAATAAGGTTATAAAGACCTAATGGGTGTTAACTAATTCAGTATTGATAATTTATTCAAAGCTTATTTAAATAGATGGGAAATTCTGTTGAAAGTGTGAATAATTTTTTTTGGCAGACGCACCTTCCAGTTTGAAAAAGATGGACCCCTGTGGACCCCTACTCTAAATCTTCACACAATGTACATGTTTAAGTCCTAAGCTACAGAAAAAACTAAATTGATCTGAAAGATGGATTGTTTATTTGGACATATTTATCCATATACGTAATTTAATCAACAATATTAATATTAATTGTGCTTTGTCAATGGCATTGCTTCAAAAACCTTTTTGGTTCCATTTAGAACCTTTATTTTTTGTGTAGAAGATGTCTAACTTTTTAACTGTGTTCATTTCAGTTCTCATTTACAATTGGAGCTGAAATCATTAATGACTTGGTTTTCCAGGTGCATTTGCATGCTTGGTTTGATGTGAATACTGTTCAGCTTGGTCAGAAGCCGCATGGCTCATGGCAACTAAAAGGGCCTTTGTGACACAGCTGGGCTGGAATGCTGAGTTGTGTTCATGTGTTGCTGGAAGGACTGTGGCATCCGGGGCTCATTGCTCTGTGGTCAGTTCGTTTGTGGTGTGTGTTTGGAACCCAGTCCTACTGTTACATGCGGTCATGAGTTCATGAACCAAAAAGATGTTAGTGCCTACAAACCAGTGATGACACCAACATGAACAATATGTAATACCTTGAGTAGCTGAGTTCCAAATACCCTAAACAATATGTTTGCCTCTGACTTAATTTTTATACCCTTGGACAGTTTTTTCAGTGGTCATTCATTAATGATGGGACTCTACCCTCTTACAAAAAAAGAAAAAGTTTTTTTTAACGATGCTGTACAAGAACCATTCCCCTAAGACAATTTATTTAACTAACATGTAAGTTAGTGTGAATAACTTGTTAAAGTTAGAATGAACCTTTCACTTCATGCCTCCACCCTCTTAGATCATGGCTATGTCTTCTGATACTTGTCATTTGAGGATAACTATTGGTTGAGCAATAAAGGACTGAAGACTCTGCATTACATTGGACATTTCGTCATAATGAAAGGTGACCATTTTTTCAGCTTGAGTTTATAAAGGCATACACAACTTGTGTGGAATGAGGCGGCAAAGAAAACTCAGTGTTAATCATTTCTCACTCAAAGCTTATTGAAAAACTTGGAAAATTCTGTTGAAAGTACAAATTCTAAACATTCAAACAATACAAAGTTTTTAAGCGTGAGGAAAAAGACATATTTTATTATAACTTAAATCTGATAAACAGTTTCTGCTGTGTTTTCATAGTTGTTGGAAAGAAAAAGCATGCTTAGCATGTTTGCTACAGTTTGTCACTGGGCATTGATCAATACAAGATATAATAGAGTATAAATTGTACTTATTATGTAGCTCACTATGTATTTAAAAGGCACAATGACACAATTACATTTAAACAGTATAGCAAGACAGAAATAATTCTCTCTTTCAGAATAAGTTTGTAAGCATTGCAGTGTGTGTAGAGGAAGTAGGCGCTGGCAAGAAATACGAAATGAGGCTCAAACAAAAGGGAAACCTATACGCAGACTAAACCCGAGACAACTGGAGGGCGGCGGAGACAAGACTAATCATGTAACCAAGAGAAACA
>JBBIGC010000013.1:13568325-13590136 GCA_037576955.1 Lepidarchus adonis | reverse complement strand
AACCAAGAGAAACACAAAACATCCAAACAATGATGTTTGGAGGATTATTTCACATATTATGTTTATCACTGCATTTTATTATAATTTTATATATATATATATATATATATATATATATATATATATACACACACTATTTTTACTCTTAACGTTTTTAATACTATTTTTTGTACTTAAAGTTACTCTTGTTAAGCTGAATTTAATTCCCCAAAGTGGCATGTCCAGGAGCAGCATCTAGACTGACATTGTGAATGAGAACAAATTTGCCAACTTTGCAGATGGGCCAATTTTGCTGGCAAATGAATAAACATTGAACAGTTTAACCATACCCTGTTAAATATTGTACCTTTCCATCAGGAGCAATTATAACCATTTCATTTTATTGGATTGGATTTTTTATTGTATTTAGGTAATGTTTACATTTAACTAACTAGCTGGGTGTCTGAGAGAGTGTTGGTGGAATAGGAGAACTTGACACTCATCAAATGTATCATTCTATGTTTACAGTTAATATGGCTACTGGTTGAACTAGTATTTTTTTAGTCCATGTCAAAATGATTTTGCAATTAGGTTTTCTTTGAGTGCCTTTACATTATTGTTATTTATTAATTTATTTATCTTTTTTCACTTGTATTATAGTGCCACCACTGCTGAGATGGACTGAAAGGGCCACATTAGGTTATGTTGGAGGTCCTACATAAAGAACTACTCTCTGCTATATTGAAATGGCTTTTAGAAATGAGGCGCAGCAATGGGAACTAAAAAGAAAGCTATACAGTAACTCCAGATTTTAAAGGACAACTGATCCCTTGATATTGATCGCAATAAGCCCTAGCAATCTAAGCCTTAGAAAAGTAAATGGCTGTTTTCTCCTTATTACCTTGAGTTTCCCACCAAGTCCATCCAATCAGCACAGTTCACTTTTCTGGTATCTGTTCACAATATTCATTTCCATAGATCAGTCTGAGGAACTTGTCTGCTACTTAAACACAAAGCCTCATTTCCAATAGGGAGGATGTTAGGTTACAGACTGTGGCTTTCAGAGTTACTCACTGTGCCTTGAATCAAATTGCACCCTTTTGGAAAGGTGGTTCTTTCTTTTCTTCTGCTTCTGCAGGGAGCATTTACTGGAACCATTCAGTGTCTGCACGGAGCATAAACAGAAACAAATGAGCTCCATGCAGAGTGTGCATAATCGGGCCACACAAACTCACCGAGCGGAATGGTGAGAATTTGGCTAAGCACAGCTCACAAAGCGCTACCAAATGAGTTCCCTCGCTCGACAGACCTTCTCCTCTCTCAACCGCAAAATTGAAAAATAATCTGATGCACTTTCAAGCTGAAAAGCATGGCTTGCACACAAAAGTACCAGTTATGTAGTTAAACCTTAAACAAAACCTTACTCACTTTCAGGTTACTCCTGAATCTCAATTAGTATATTTTTAGAAGGTAAAGCTCCAACCTGTTTGTTCTAGTCCAAGTCTACATTCCATGTCTGATGTTATTATAGATTTGAGAACTTTTAAGGGTTTCTCAGGTGTACAAGTACTTTTTGAAAATGAGTACCTGAGAATGATGGTCCACACCACAGTGCATTTAAAAATGAGAACATCTTGACAGGAGACTGATCATTGTTATAGTCTTGCCAAAATTGTAATTATGTGTTTTATGTCTCCTGAGAGAGGTAGCACATTTACGGTATGTGTAATAACCTGTTCTGTGTTTTTTACTATCCAAGAGAATTTCAGGATGACTTAATGAATTTACTTGATTTACTAACCCTAACCCTAAATATGAGCAATTCTTTTAAATAATTACATCAACAAAACATTCATATTATTTAATCTTGGCAATCATTCTGTTGATAGGATGCATTGTAATATAATTTAGTTATTTTTTCAGACTGACTTTGAGACCCAATTGGTCAAGTTGAGACCTTATGTTATTGAGTGGTCTGCTTTTTGTTGTTAAAGAACAAAGTTTGCTAAAACAAAACAGGAATATAAAAATATAGATGCCTACATTTTTTTTGCATGATGAAGAAATATTTTTTGTTCCTTAAAGAACTATTTAATTGGGTGGTTTCGCTTAAATAGTTTTTTAAAAATCCGAAAAAAAAGACCAGACTAAAGGATTTAAAAAAGTGGATTTTTTTCAGTGGCATTACTTCAAAGAAATAATTTTGGCATCTATATTTTGAAGAGTGTAAAAGAATACTGCTGCTGGTAGAACTCAGAGTTTGAAATTTCACATATCTCATTAATCAGCCCTGAAGTAAACAGGTCTGTTGTTGTCAATACGAGGAATTTTGGGTTCTTTAGTGGCTTTGCTCCAAAAAACATCTTGTTTTTTAAAACTTTTTTAAACTGGCCTTTATGTTTTTTATCTAAAAATATTTGGTGCCTGTGAATGTGAATAAAGGTGGCCTTACTCAGCTTTTAGCACTTTACTCCATCATCTTCCTTTCATGGTGGATATGGGCGATGGCAGGTCAGAAGCAGATTTATCTTCTGGTTGCTGTGGATGCATGTGCCCAGCCCTGGCTTTGAAGGATAATTGATGAATCGCTTCCCTGGGGATGTAAATTCATGATGAATGACCATTAGGAAAGAGGTCAGGGATTATGACAAATGGATGGCCTTGTCTTTCCCTCTGTAATAAATGCTCCTTTTGCCTTGTTTTCCTTTCTGTTTCACACTTGCTTCTCCCACGTTCTCTTGTAATCAAGGAGCAAGTATGTTTCTGATCATATGGTGGTGAAATTTTCAGCAACTTGCTCTCCTGTGCCAAGCCCTGTAAATAATACAGCTTATCTAGATGAATAAAGAGTTGTGTCAATACAAACTAATTCCACTGTTGTTCTTTTATTTTTTCAAAGACTTTTTGTGATTTTTACTGATGCTGCAGTTTTAGCAGGAGGATTTCTGCTGTTAACGTGACTGGCTGTTTAGAAGTTTTTGTTTTAAGTGTTGGAAATAAGAGCTAATGCAATTTGATTCAGCACTAACTAGCCAGGGATTTGTGTATCTTGGAGTGCAATGCTCCAAGTATTTGGCTTTGATCGTGCCTTTAAATTGTAATGATATTGCAAGCTTATTCATAATTAGAAGCGTATCAAATTAGCCTGCCCAAGTTGTGGGTGATTCTATTTTAAGTATGGCAGTGATTTGATTAAGGGAACTGCACTGTTTAAAAACTTTAACGTCAAAGTTATAGAATAGAATAGAAAAGAAAAGAAAAGAAAAGAAAAGAAAAGAAAAGAAAAGAATAGAATAGAATAGAATAGAATAGAATAGAAAAGAAAAGAAAAGAAAAGAAAAGAATAGAATAGAATAGAATAGAATAGAATAGAATAGAATAGAATAGAACAGAACAGAACAGAACAGAACACTACAGAATAGAATAAACCTTTATTATCCCACGAATGAGAAATGTTGCTGTTACAGAGCTCTTATACAGACAAAAGGAATATATGAGAAAAATAACACCAACAAATATGTTCTGGTCTATATACACAAAATAACAATAAAAATAACAATAATAATCTTATATATACATAAACACCAGAAAATGTTTTACAAGATTTGCAGAGATATAAATATGTATAAGTATACAGAAATATGTATAAGTATTAGGAGATGTGGGTGAATTCAGATGAGATGAAGAAATTTAAAGTGCACAAGCATGCTGTATGTAAATAGCTGCAATTGAAAGCAGATGATGTGTTAATCTTAAGAGATGATAAATAAATAAACCATGTTATACTGCGTTATAAAGTCTGACAGCTGCTGATAGAAATGACCTGCGGTAATGTTCCTTCCTACACTGAGGGTGTCACAGTCTACTGCTGAACGAGCTGCTCAGGGCTCGTACAGTCTCGTGTAAGGGGTGGGAGGTGTTGTCCATGATGGATTTCAGTTTGGTCAACATCCTCTCCTCCCCAGTCTGCTTGATGGGCTTCAGTGAACAGCCCAGGACAGAACTGACCCTCTTGACCAGATTGTTTATTTTCAGAAAATTTTATGAACTTTTCAGAATGTTGTCTTCCAGTATAAGTTCATATAAGGTTTCCCTAATTAAAAGGCTTGAAGTAAATAAATGTTGTAAATAATGTTTCACACAACTACATTCTCCCACCACCCATACAGTCAATATATGGAAAACAAGCCATTTTCAAATCATTGTTTTTGTGAGGTCACAAAAGCAACACATTTACATTCCCCTTAACATGGAAGTTCTGTGATTGGTTAGAGGCTCAATTGCATATTGCAGTTTTCTTAAATGCCATTGCATTTAGTCCATTTCAATTTTTTTTATTTAAATTATGGCTGCACAATATATCACCAGTTTATGGTTACTGTGGTAATGATCTCTGCAGTATGCAAATGAGCCCTCAACTAAAACAGTGTTTTGACAGGATGACCATTTAGAGCTCCAGGTGTTACTGTGTGTTTTGATAAATGAACAGTAAACAGTAAAATATTTTTTTGACAAAAATGATCTATGTAGCAAAAACATAATTAATGATACTTCATAATTCATCTTTACATGACCATTGTACCCCACCTCTGTGTTTTTCTTACACATAAACAGTCTGCTTTTGTGATTTTGTCTTAAAACTGATATCTCTTTTCTGATTGGCTGTCCTTTTAGTTCATTCAGAAGGCATGGCAGGGTTAAAGCAATTTAGAATTCCTACACAAATGCACATTTGCTGGAGTTTGAAAGTTAATGTTTCATTCCTACCTGATATAGTATTTTAGACATTTAACAATTTTAGCTTTCCTTTCTAGTATTTTTTTGCTTTATTATGCATTAAATGTTTTTGGCAGGTCTGGACTACAGGCAGGCAGGTTTAGTATTTAGACTCTACTATGGAGCCATACTGTTGTAACACATTTGTGACATGGTCTTGTTGAAATAAGCAAGGGCGTTTTCCTGAAAAAATGTGTCATCTAGCAGCACCCCCCTTACATTTTTGTAAAACATTTATGATTATATTATCTTTCAATGGGACAACACTGCAGATATGACACTTTGATAAAATATAATCTGGTCAGTGTACAGTTTGGATAACATGGTAAATCTGCTGTCCCCTCAAAATAACTCAACATACAACCATTAATGTCTAAACCGCTGACAACAAAATTACTAATTTTCCCTCCCTGGTAGCATGTGACTCATTAGAGTTACAAGGTCACAGGTGTGTATGCAGAACAGTATGTTAAATTTGGTGTTATCTCTCTCACACTCTCTCATATTGGTCAATAAAAATTCAACATGGCACCTCATGTCAAAGAACTCTCTGACGATCTGAAAAAGAAATTGTTGCTCTCTTTTGTTCCACTCAGAACAAGCCTCTCCATGGTTGACCAAAGAAGTTGAGTGCACATGCTCTTTGTCAAATCCAGAGGATGTCTTTTAAAAATAGACATAAAAGTGCTGTCAGCATTGCTGCAGAGGTTGTAGGAGTGAGGGGTTCAGACTGTCAGTGCTCAGACCATACACTGCACACTGCATCAAACTGGTCTGAATGGCTATCATTCCAGAAGGAAGCCTCTTCTAAAGATGATGCACAAGAAAGCTCACAAACTGTTTACTGAAGACAAGCATACTAGGGAAATGGATTACTGGTACCATGTATTGTGGTCTGATGAGACCAAGATAAACCTATTTGTTTCAGATGGTGTCAAGCGGTGGCAACCAGGTGAGGAGTACAAAGACAAGTCTGCCTTGCCTACAGTCAAGCATGGTGGTGGGAGTGTCATGGTTTGGGGCTGCATGAGCACTGCCAACACTGCAGAGATACAGTACATTGAGGGAACTATAAATCCCAACATGTACTGTGACATACTAAAGCAGAGCATTTCCTTCGGAAAACTGGGCCACAGGGCAGTATTCCAACATGATAACAATCACAAACACATCCCAGATGAACACTGCCTTGCTAAAGAAACTGAGGATATAGTAAACCCTATCTGTGGGGCATCCTCAAACAGAAGGTGGAGTAGCGCAAGGAAAATAATGGTGGCCACATAAAATATTAACACTTTGGGCACAATTTGGACATTTTCACTTAGGAGTGTACTCACTTTTGTTGTCTGAGGTTCAGACATTAATGACAGTGTGTTGAGTTATTTTGAGGGGACAGCAAATTTACAGTTATACAAGCTATACTGACTACTTTACATTGTATCAAAGTGTCATATCTGCAGTGTTGTAAAAATATAATAAAATATTTACAAAAAATCAGGAGTGTACTCACTTTTATGAGATTTTCAAAATAAAATTTCAAAATAATTTTAATCGGACCACAGCACAAGTGTTCCTGAGCCCATATAGTAATATCCACTACAGAATAGTTTTAATGTGGTGCCAGATGAGAGCCCAAAGACCACAATCACAAATTGTTTTCTCCTTTGTCACTTCCAGTAAAGAGATTTCTAGTGTTGAATCCTTTCTCATCTTTACTTATGAGATACGTTGGTTCTCTGGGATGTATTTTTATACCCAAGTTCTCTCTACACTGATTATAATTAAATATAGCTTCATATTATTGGCAGATCACAATTTGTTTATACATTTTACATAGTATCCCAATTTTTTAGATGTATTTTGTTGTATTTTGCCCATAACATTCTGTCCTAGATCTTTCTGGATCTTTCACCTGTTTTGAGATGCTTCACCTGTAGGTTTTATTTCTGTTTAAGCTTTGTTTTTTACACTGACTAATTTTTAAATTGAACTTGTACTGAAAATGTAATGAAAAACTAACCATTACATCTCATGAAAGATCAAGCCCATTTCTCATGAGGTCATTATAGAAGGTGATCCTAATGCATATTATTCACATGCACATACTGTGTAGTAGCAAAACACTAAGTTTTAACCAACCAAAATCCTTTCCCTCAGAATTCTGTAGTCTATACAATGTTTATGTACTCAAATAACATTTATGGTATTACAATTTGTAATAATAATCACTGACACTTCATGTTTTGTTGTTGTTTATTTTACTGTTCACTCCATGCACTGTATACTGATACCTCAAAGAGACGAGAGACATATGATAATTAACGATGCTTACATCATTTTGTTCCAAGAACTGAGTGTTTACAGGATCTAGAAACAAAACATGATGAAAGATGATCTCAGTGGATCGTTGTGGCTGTGCAATTGATGGGCCCACAGTGTCTCAAGGATGTTAGAGTGTCTGGGTGTAGGCCGGCTTGTCCATGTCACCATGTATTATGAGAGATCCATACAATGTAAACTAAGTTTATTTGTCAACAGTTCAAGTCTATAGACAATAACATTTTACACATTAGTTTAATTTTTTTATTGTATTCTTACCCTGACCACTCTGACACTGATTGTGATCAAAATATAATGATTACTTACTGATTGTGGCAGTTTGTAGTATGCAGTGATTTAAAAACTGGCATAACTGCCAGATAAGCTCTGAAGTTTTAATAAAAATGAATACAGACTAAAAAAGTCCAAATGCTACTACACTCAGTAAAGCACTATTCCTGCTGGTCTGGTGTGTTTGTGTACTTTTAAGTAACATACTGCTTAGATAACATGGTTATAACATGACAAATTTACTCTTATTTAATGAATAAATGTGTTTGCTCTGTAGCAATCCATTAAAAAATATCGTATTTTACTATTTCCATTTAATATTGTTAAAAAATTTTTATTTTATTTTGTTTATTTTTGTGTACTATTAATTTATTAATATTTCCTTTTTATTATTGTTTGTTCGTATTCTTTATTATTTTGTCTGTGAAATACCTGCCTATATATGAAATAAAGATATGGATATATTCCATATTCCATAATGTTTTTTTAATGAATTTTTGTTATTATTAATATGAAATAAATAAGGTATGTAATTTTTTTACGCTCATACTGTATGTGAAGTCATACTTCTTATTATTCAGTCACACTGCCTTATATAGGTTTACCTCACACATTAAAAGTCACCCAGGTAAGTTTTTATGTAAAATACACGTACAGTACAAATGCTGCTGAAGAGATGCTGTCTTAGAATGATAAGGTTTACTAGTATTGGTCTGATCAGTGTTTACTGGCCTTAATAAATAAAAGCTCATGAACTGGCAGTCTAGAACACTTTATTAAACATTCAAGTCTCAAGCCTGAAAAAAGGATTTGCTAACCTATTTATATTACTGTATATCTTCTAATAATAGCCTGTCTCTTTTTGATGCCTGCTTCCATTAAAAGTCGGGTTTGAAAGATAGAAATAGACACCGGTCTCGAATAGTAGCAAACGCGGTCTGCAGTAAACGGCGATCTGAAATGACCCAGTGTGCTTTCCGTACAGTAATCCTCTCTTCGTACCACCTGGGCTCCCACCCTCCTTCATACTGTAAGTACCTTTTTGTATCAAAACTGTTTTGTCGTCAGATGCTATCGAGGAAGGAAGAAAGTCTAAACTAAATGTCTTTGTCTACATTTTGCCCTTTAGTATAAATGTTGTTACCTTTTCCCGTTTTGCGCTGTGACTCATTTTTCTACCGCTCAGTGTGGATGCAGCTCTTCTCTTCTGGACCAGCCGCTCAAAGAACTCACATGTAGAGCATTGTCGTTGGGACCTGGGTTTTATTAGTTCCATTCAGCACAAAATGACAGTCTCAGCTCTTTCCTGACTCTCTCTGTGTAACATCAGTGTTCTTTTACTGATTAAACGAGCTGCCATTAGCTCGCGCTCTCTCACAATAACTCACTCCCTTCCACTAAAACAAACTGTAACTCCGCCCTTTTCCGCTCGCGCTGCCCACCCGTTTTCCGTCTCCATGACAAACATGCCCCATCTTGTAACAATGTCAATCATAACCCACAGGGTGAAGCAGTTTGAGTGATGGAAACAGTCATTTGATATAGCAGTCAAACTCTGTGCAGTAACAAACACAAAAGAACGTTCAAGCAAAGAAGCTGCAAACGCCCGGCCGTCTGAATAATTTTTTTTAATAAACGCCTGGGCTACTATTGGAAGATATACGGTTTATTTATTCTTAAATCATTCAGCCCTAATGTTAACTTTAAAAACAAAGTGTAAAGAGCATCAGCAATGTTCCTGCGATGTAATTTATCTGCGTATTAAGCATACTGTTAATGCTAAATGGCAAAATGGCAACTTTTCAGGAGCACTGCACCATAAAATTATCTCAACGCACCAAGACACCTCTTCTAATCAAAGAACTGAGCTGCTTTAAGGTGCTCAACTGCACACACACAGCTTGTGTAAAATCTTCTTAGAAGAGTTCAATGTCTGGTGAAGCTGTGGGCTGTGGAGCAATGGGCCTATGCTCTTTAGAGTGAAGTAGCTGAAATTTACCTGCATCCCAGTATTTACACCAAAAGCTTCACTGGAGAGACATGATTGGTCAAAGCATTTTTTTTCTTTTGAGGGAGAATAATCAATATTTCAATATACTGTAAACAATTTTTAACAAAATCAATTTTTTTATATATAAATTAAAATATAAAATATATAAATGTATAGTCTCTTTTTGGAATTGTCAAGATTTTTGAGCACTCCTGCCACAGTAGATATGTAAATTACATGGCACATTGGTTGTGCGACTGTCAGAAAAGTAAATGCTGTACATTGAATATGGGATTAGGCAACAACCTGCAGCTCACTCAGTAGAACACAAGATGTCACTGTTTGTTTAAACACAGTCAAATTCAGCTGCAAGAGACAAAGTCTACTCACAGTTTCACCTTCTTCTTTTTTTGTCAAACTAAAAAGACTTCAGATTTCTGTCTTAAGCATTTAATTTAGATTTTGTGTCTATTAAATGGTTAAATAAATTTGATCAAAGAATCAAAGAAAGTAAAATCAGTTTTCTGGCTGTTTCTGGCCTTGGCTTAAAAATGATGTAAAAACCTTTATATTTATTCTTCTAAAATTTTATTGATGGTGATCATTTTTGTAATCATATGCATTGTAAGTTCTTCTATGCAGTTGGTAGACCTAACTGTCTGAAATGTGGTGAGACAGTGCCACTTTTCTAAAATGTTCTCCATACTGTTCTAGCATGTCTTCCCAATTCATGCTCGTATGGAATAGAATGTGTCCGTTCATTCACACTGTGCTAGAATTTTTATTCATTTCACACTGTTCTGAAATGTTCTCCACATTATGCATCTAGGCTGCTCTAGAATGCCCCTCCTCCATTTCCATGTAATGTAAGTTTAGTGGTAGATAATGTTCCACATACAACAGTCCAGACAATCATTAGTGAACAGCAACATCAAAGGCAATACAAAAATCAGGAAGAGCAAAAAAAAAGGCTTAGTTACAAGTTCCAGGCAAACAGAGACATCAGAGAAAATTCAAAATCCAAAGTACAAACAGGGTAAAAATCCAGTGTAACTATTACATGGAAAAACTTACTCTGTTTGAAAGATCTGAACTGTTAAATACATCTTGTGCAATTGTGGCGACCATCCCCTTTGCAGGGCTGGTAGTCACATACTATGGGGTTGGTTTTCCATATGTTATTTTATGTAAAAAATGAGAAATGGACACAACCTTATTTAAAACATTTTAATTGAAATGAAATGCAACAACCCAATGCATATCCTGCATTAGGAGAACATAAACAGAAAAAAAATCTATATGTGCATTTTTTTTACCTTTTATAATTATGACAAGTCACCGGTCTGAGGCCTGAGGCAGTCATGATGTATTCTACCAGCTGACGTTCCTGCTCCTTGCTGAAAACTAAACTATTTTTATATACCCCACTGGCAGGGATCAGCAAATTCCTTCTCCATCTATATCTGATTTACTTATTTCTATTTAAAAAGAGAATGTGAGAATGTAACAAGCAGCCCCAACTGGAATTTTTGGCTAAAGTCAAAGCTAACAGCTAAATGTTGTAGCTACATCTTAACTATAGCTCTTTCTTTGTACTTTTTAATGACAATAGTTATTTTGTTATAAATTAATTGTATTTAAAACTAGAAGAAAAAAAACTAACTGCTGGACATTTAAATTTTTACATTACATATTGTAATGGTTTTCTAAGCCACTAATGACACACTCGCACACAGTGATGCCTTTTTAACCAGTCTGAACTGGCCAGGTTTTTATTGCTTGCTCATACCAGTCTTTAAAAAGACTAACCTGTACCGGTGTGCTCCCTAGAGACTAGGATACACACATGCATTATCACGTGAGCGAGGCATGATGGTGGACGCCCAACTGCCCGAGTTACCCATCTACCATAACCATCTTATCTATGGTGAGTTTGGACGTCCGCCATCAGCTCGCTCCCACAAACACTGTGAATGCACAACACCCAAACACAGTTCCTCCCTCTCCCTGCAAACACACAGAACAGAACAACACAACACTGCAGAACCCATACTTCCTTCACCCTCATTATGCATTCCCATCCTCAGCAGCCAATGGGAGCTGCCCCTCACCACTACACTGTACTAAAAGACCTCTAACATCAAAGCTTTAGCTTTAAAGCTAAATGTCATGCTCATGCCAGGTGACCTCTGACCCTAATTCTAACATTTCAGTGACAACGGTTTTTAACAGCGCCCTCTAGGGATCAAGTTCTAATGAACGTGACAACCAACCCATGTAACAACTAACCCCATTCTCCACTACTCCAGTGATGCAGAATGGCTTTGTCGCATCCATTTTTCATACATTTCTGAACCTTGTGCCAGTGTTAGAATGTTGTTTGTTCTGTGGGTAGACTAAGTTTAGTAGGATGAAGATTATTTGAGAGGTTAAACTATTAGCAGTCAAGTAGCTTTCTCCTTTTTTTGCATAGTAATATTCTGCACCATTGATAGGAAGGAAACTGGCTTGACTGACTGCAGGATCTGACAGTATTTTTGCAGTCACAAACAGCATGTATATGAAGTAAAAGGACTGTAATACATAATATTATTTTCAATAATCAGACCCTTTTCTCTGTCATGTAGGTTTATGTAAGGATGAGGCTTGGGGGTCTTAGAATACCTAGGTAGTCTTTAGAGCTTTTTACATTGGATGAGATGTTTGTCCTAAGTGACTTTCAAGCTACAAGTTCAAAACATTCTTCTTAGTCATTAAATGCAGACTGATGGACCCATGTAACAATATTGCATGATTCTCTCTAGTTCACCTAACTACATGTAAAAAAGTGAAACAAATATCCAAGATTTCTCCTGGTATGCAGCTTGTGGCTGAGCACAGTGCGGCCTAATTTGGTTCTCTGAGCTTGAATAATGCAGTGTGGAGACACAACTATGCTGCGTTTATTTGTTAGGATGTTGAGATATCCTCTCCAGGTTGTTAAAGTGTGAAAGCTCCATTGTTAGTAGCAGTGAATATGTTGTATCTGGTTTCAGCACTGGCTCTGTCAATCCTCTCTTCATGCTCACAGCACCAGGGTGGTCCTGCTGGCTTGAGCGTTAAAAGTGCTGGGGTTCGGACATGTCGTGCTTCTGTAATATATATCACAGCACAGTGCAGGATGCTGGACCACGACTTTCTACTATGGAGATGAGGGGTTACTGATTCCAGAACATGATTTAGTTTGATGATTTTTAGCATATGATCTGAAAGTTCTCTTGAGCTTCCATTTTTTTTGCATGTGTGGATTTTTTTCTGGTGTCACTACTCTATTGATTCCAGTTTGACTATTTTTCCCTTCAGTCTTTTCTGATTTTCTGATTTCACATTTAATTGTCCATACCTGTGATGCAGTCCTAGTTAGCCCTCTATGTTCTAAATGTAATACACTATATTGCCAAAAGTATTTGCCCATCCACCTTTACACTTATATGAACTTATGTGACACTCCATTCTTAATCCATAGAGTTTAATATGATGTTGGCCCACCCTTTGCAGCTATAACAGCTTCAACTCTTCTGGGCAAGCTTTCCACACTGTTTAGGAGTGTGTTTATGGGAATTTTTGGCTCACAGTCTCTGCTCTAATTCATGCCAAAGGTGTTCTGTCAGGTTGAAATCAGGACTCTGTGCAGGCAAGTGAAGTTCTTCCACATCAAACTCATTCATCCATGTCTTTACAGACCTTGCTTTTAGCCATGGTGTGCAGTCATGTTGGAACAGTAAGCATGAAATTGTCCAAAACCTCTTGTTGTTCCGAAGCATTCATAGTTCCTTTCACTGGAACTAAGGGGCCAAGACCAGCTTCTGAAAAACAATCCCACATCATAATCCCCCCTCCACCAAACTTTACACTTGGCACAATACAGTCAGACAAGTTCTCCTGGCAAACACCAAACCCAGACTCATCCATCAGATTGCCAGATGGAGAAGTGTGATTTGTCACTTCAGAAAGCGTGTCTCCACTTCCATGAAGCTTTCTACACACTGTTCTTGAGCCAATCTGAAGGCCACATGAGGGTTGGAGGTTTGTAGTGATACGAACAAAAACATTGCCGACCTCTACGCATTCTGTACCTCAGCATTAGCTGACCCTGCTCTGTCATTTTACGTGGCCGAACACTTTGTAGCTGAGTTGCTGTTGTTCCCGATTCTTTCCACTTTGTTATAATACCACTGACAGTCGACTGTGGAATATTTAGTAGTGAGGAAATTTCATGACTGGACTTGTTGCACAGGTGGCATCATATCATGGTACCACACTGGAATTTACTGAGCTTCTGAAAGCGACCCATTCTTTCACACGTTAGTAGAAGCAGTCTGCATGTCTAGGTGCTTGAAGTTATACATCTGTGGCCATGGAAGTGATTGGAACACCTGAATTTAATTACTTTGATGGATAAATATGTTTGACAATAGAATGTATTTTGGTTGCTTCCTTAATAGGATAGATCAATAGATATGATTGATTCAAGGCTGGATTACTAGTCTTATAAAACGTCCAGATCTCATAGGAGTCTTCATTGGAACAACACCACTCTTCTGGACAAAAAAGTGTCTATCATTCAGAGATTTGTTTTTTTTTGTATTTGACATCCTTTGACATTCTTTAATGTTATAAATCTGCTGCACTTTTTTTGACCTGGAAGTTTGACCTTATACTGTGCAGAGCCAAATGGTTCCCTTTGCCTTTATGTGCCATTCCATACTGGTGTGTGGTTCATCCCAGATACTGGTTTCTTTTTCCATCTTATGTACTCCTGGATTAGAAAACCCACATAAAACAATATCAGACATTTGCTTAGTGGTGTATTTCAGCTACACACACAACAGAACATGTTCAACTTCAGATATTATGTATAAAACAATAAAACAAACTTTGGGCTCTCTAAGCATTATTATTTCTTTAAATGTGCACAATTTTAATATGAGTTAGCTGGAATCAAACATGTACTGTAGTTTGTGAATCAACAGGCTATAGATTCCATTTCCACATTTATTGAATTATAGCTTGAAAATGTGTTATGTTCATTGTTCAGTGAGCATGTAAGTAAACTGCTTGCTTTTTTTGACTACTTTAATTATAAAAAATAATGCAGGATGAAATGGCAAAGTGAAGTGAAATAGAAAAAAATTTAACCATTAGCAAATAGTTACATCATTAGGTCATTCCACCGAACATCTTAGTCATGAGCAAAAGTAGCTAATCATTGGTGTTTGTGTGCAAATACAACTGGAACATTTACTCTCTGTACTCAGAATCATTTAGCCCATCAGTGAAAATAGAGGCCTTCGATTATTCTAGCTACTGCATGATTGTGTGTCTGAATCTGAATCTTTACAGTGAAGTACCAACCATGGAGCATGTGGTCTTTCATGTGGAACTCTAGGTCAAGCATGAAAGCAGACCCCAATTTTAAAGGGGTGATGTCAGAGTCAGGTTTTGGCAAGTTTTGGACTACCCCACTAAGGCAGGTCAGCAGACCGTTGTATAAAAGCTAAAATAAAACATGGAGATGAGTTTTACATTGAACACAAAGAAGGTTTTAGAAAAATAGTGTTTTGTATTGTGTTTTTTGTTGATGAAATTAGTTATTTAATTAAATGGACCTAAATTAAAAGGACCTAAAGGCATCTTCCCCATCCCACAACCACAGCTACCATATTTCCCCAATGATAGGCTGCCCACAAGCCACCCCATTCTATTAGCTGCAGAAAATGCTTTTTTATGTTTTAAAAATCTAAGATAAGCCGCAGATATAATTAGCAGTGCCTTACTGAAATTACTGACCTGAAGTAAAGGCTTCTAACTTGGGACCTTTGCCGCTATATACTGGTAGTGACATTAGTAGTTGAGCATAAACAACTACATTGATAAAATATTGAACTTACAGATATCATGCTGGGAATGCAAGAACTATGCTGCAGAATTTAAGCTCCAGGCACCGTCTTTAATATCCGATATGAACGTGTGTCCAACATTAGAGACAGAAAAGCAGCACAGATCGCAATTGACATTTAGAGAGTCTGTGTATTTTGGTGCATTGACTACCATGACAGCTAGTTCCAGCAACTTGTTTGTTTTCGGTTTCCAGTGGTGTATTGTGGGGGGCAATGCATTATGGACTATTCGGTTTGTGGAACGGAGAACGGGTGGGTAGTGCGGAAAAAGTGTTATAAGCCACGGCCTATTGTTGGGGAGATATGGTACAGATCAAGTGTCAATTTAAAAGGCGCCTAACTGCAACCTACCCCTAGGCTCAGATGGGTGCAGCCCCCTCCTCCTGTTCCTGGTGTATGTACACAGGTACAAAATTCTCTACTTTTAAGCACATAAGCTGAATAAAATGCAAAAAAAAACAAAAAAAAAACAACATTAAATCTCTACTAGGAAGCACTGAGAAATTCTCAGATTCTGATTGTTGTGTTATGTTAGTGCAGCAATCAAAAGTGTGTACTCCCCTGATTATATTGATTATACGGTTTTGTTGAAGGGCACATCCTCTGCATATATGACACTGATTAATGCACATTTGTTCAATTTTCTACTTTACAGTCTGGTGCATTCAGCAAATAAACAGAACGTGTGCATTAGGATGTGTACTTATTTTAACTTTGACTTTACTTTCACTTGTTGTACTTGTGGTCCTAAAGAGGCAATAAGTTCCATGTGGTTACAATGTTCTTCTTGTGTATATGAACCCCTCTTCTGGAGGTGAAAAGAATTCAGATTCCACTTAAGATTCTTTTAATGTGTGCTTATCCTTAGTTCCCATTAGGAACTGTTTATTTACACTTCTTCATGTCAAGTCTCTTATGAAGAAACTCCCACCGCTCCGGCAGTCACGTTCACGACCTCACTGTGCAGTGAACTGGGCGTGACCTTGTCAGCTCTAGTGTGCACCAGCAGGAGTAGGGGGCATGCATTTCATTTTGCCTCGTTCAGCTTCCACCTCCGTCCAGGATGATGTCAGCTATTTTCTTTTCTGATTATCTTGTGGTCATATTACTTGGATTTGAGCTCCCTGAAGCTTGGCATTAGATTGTAAAATAGACTTTGGAGTTCAGTTCCTTCCGTTCCCCCCCCCTTCTCTCTCTCTTTCTCTCTCTCTCTCTGTGTTTCTGTTTTCCATTGTGGAGATTTCGGTCTCTCTCTTTTGCTGGCTTGTGCATAAGCATTTGGAGAGGGAGATGGCCATACTGCATGCTGGCAACCATGCTTGTGGCTTCAGTGAAAAAAATTCCTGGATGGTTTGTTGGATTTATATCTCACTGACCTGTTATTGATCATTTTTACAATTGAATGGGGATCTTCGTGATCCTCTTCTTATTACTATATAATGTCACTGTATGTATCATCCTTACTTATAGAACATTAAGCAGTTTAATGTTTCACTCAAAATGTTTTAAAAGTGTTCCCCAGTGTCAAAGCTGCCTAAGGTTTGAGCCCTTACTTTAAGACCCCAAATCTAAATGGGCTAAAATTCCTGATTTTACAGTCAGCATTGATAATGTCTATATTAAACCTTCTTCAGTAATTAGAAATCTGGGTATTCGCTTTGATCGATTCATACATTAAATCTCACTAAAACAGAATTATTCCATCATAATATTACCCAACTTCACCCCATCTTCACTGAAAATGAATGTTCAGACCTAAATCTGGTCAATGCATTCATTATGTCTCAATTCGATTATTGTAACTCAATTTTTATTGCTACTTTTATTTAAAAAGATGCAGTACATTTAGAGCTCAGCTGCAAGTGTCCTCACCCACACCATGTGCTCATCCCAAATCACCCCCATTCTCTCTGATACACCGGCTGACTGTTTCCTGCATTATGATTAAAATCCTAATCTTTGTGTTCTTGCTCCTCCTGAATAAGGGCGGGGACACAAGACAAGGAACAGGTGAAACATGGAACATGTGACTAAACGAGGTATGACAAAGAACCAAAACAAAAGCACGTGGCGAGGACAGGACCATAACAGCTCAATGGCTACAATGGCTGTTGCAACTAAGGCTAAAGCTTAGACAACTCTTCTAACTTTGTGTAGGTGCTAAGATTGTGATTATACAAATTAAAACAAAGAGAACAAAGACATCCTCAGTTTGGTCACTACTTCTGTCTTCAGTGAGTACACCCTTAAAATAAGGTGCTGCAGAGGTCTGAAGAGCTACTTTTGGTTCTCTAAGAATCCTAAAGAGGCCAGTGAGTGTAAAGAACCTTTAAAACTTTTACATAATTTAAAGGTTTGGTATCTGTTAAAAACCTTTTCCATTTTTTTAAGGAACTTGAAGGTGCTATTCTATAGCATCTATGGCAATTTTACTGATAAATGGTTTATTCACAGCTCAGTAGAAGATATAAATATCATAAGTAGCAAGGGCTTAAAAAGACAGAATCACACTACACCAACGCCTTGCTGTTTTCTTTACCTGGCTGAGAGAAAATCACTATAAGCAGCCTGGATGATGGGTTTTCAGTAGGAAAGTATAGTGAATTTCTCTGAGGAGCAATTCTTGCTATAAATGCTATTGTTTATCAAATTATTGTAAGATTTTGGTGTAGGTAGCATATGTAATACAGGAATACTGTCTAATAATGTTTTAATATACATAAGCTTTGATCAAACTAATCAATAGGCTAATAACAGATTGACATAACACAGAACATAACAGTGAACTACAGCAACACAACAGGGAACTACAGATAATGGCTACAGGTACAACAGAAATCTGACTGTTGGGAAACACTCTAGGGCTTAAATCCACAGACTAGAACCCTAACCCTAACCTGGTGGGGGTGGAGACATAACAATGACAAACAGGTGGGTAAAGAGGGCAAGACCATAACAAAACACGAGAGCAGAACTGTGGCAATTATTTATTTTATTTTATTTTATTTTTTTCTGCTCCCCTTTTTTGCCTGGCAGATTTTACTTTCATGTGTTTGGTTCATCTGCTATTAAAAGTATGAAACTAAGCTCATTTGAACTGTATATCAAGCCATAGCAAACAGGTTTCATTTGTCTCACAGCTGTTTAAGTTCCTTGAGCTGATTGACAGCTTTGTGTTCATAACACTTTTGAGAGGAAGGCTAAGGCTAGATAGCTTTAGCAGAGCCACACACCAGATCCATCAATTGAATGCAGGGACTGTCGAGGGAAATATTAACGCTGTAAACACATACACTCAATCACAAAAAAAAACTGATCGAGAACACAGTTTTAGGAATAACACTTAAATGATTTAGTAAATGCACCTGTAGTGTGTTCCCCCCACAGCTTGATTCCTCAATGTTGTAGACAGAAAAGCATGAAAGCAGCCGTATTCTTTGCCAAGCAGGCACCTCACTTTAACGCTGCTGGGCTGCAACATGTGAAGTTTGCATTTTCCATAAACCCTGCCTCTGCATGGTCTCCCAAAGTGAAGTGAGCTCACTATTCAATTTTAACATTTGCCATCTATGCTCCTGGTCAACTGCAAGAGTAGCCAATCTGATATTTGATATTCTTGGCTGATTCTGGCAATGAAAATATGCTGTTTCTCAGCATGCACACCAGTCATGGCGACCCCAAGGAACCACAAGCCCTCGAGTCAAACATCTCATTGACCATCTCCCATCATATCACTATCATGCACCTTCATAGATCCAACAGGCCAAAGTCAACATATAGCTACAGTCAGATAAATCAAATGCATATGCTCCTTGTTAGCCCACACTAAAGGGAGTGAAACTGAGATGTATAGAAAGCCAGCCATACATAGAATACCATTTCACAGTGGAGGAATAACATATCGATCTTTTGCTTATTGGCATAAAATAATGATTTGTCTGTGCTGTTTACTATTTTTTGAGCTATTGATGGCAAAATTAATTAGATAAACAGAAATAAACTTATTTCTTATCTTTCATACAGCTTCTTCACCTATCAGTATTCAAAACTGCATTATGTCAAATTAGGTTTGTATGTTTTTCTCACAATTGCAAGGTTTGTAGGTTTTTATGTTTTTCCCACAATTGCAAGGCCGCCAAGTTGGATGAAGGGACAAAAAGACAGCAACATATTAGTTCTCAAATGCTGTGGCTGATCAGTTTTAAATGTATTTTGCATACAGAAATGCCAGTTTCAAAATGCATTATTATAAAAAATACATGTGCTTCAGAATATGTGTTATGTTCAAATCTTGTAATTATATGTTGGAGGTTGTTCATTGCTGTTGCTGTTTTGCCCTCATGAATCATCAACATAAAAATTTATGCAAGCAATTTTACTAAATATATCCCTCTCCTATTTATACATCTCAATCACCATACTGGGTAAGCAGATAAACAGGTACACAAATTCAAGTCAGTTCACATTAGTATACAATTACTTTACAAATAACAAATTATTGCTATTCCACACATTGCATCTCCACAGTTAGTATTTCCCTAGAAAGCCTAATATATAGACAATTATAATGTATTTTAAGCCAAATCGAGATTGTATTTATAAGTATATACTATATTTCCTAAAAAGTAGATTGAGCTACTGTGAAAAGCATCAGCATTTGGGACAATAAACAAACAAAAAAAGATAGTTCAAGCTTAGTTTGTAGTATATGAAATACATTACAGAGCTATGAATTCAAATGCATGGTACATACTTTAGTCTACATCCAATGTCCCAATTCATAATATTATCCACATGGTATATCTTATATTTAAAGTGTCAACTCAAAATTACTCAAATACACAATTTGTATGGACATCAAAAGAAACAGGATCTGCTATATGCTAGTAGTAGACTTTACTGAGGTGTCCAGAAAGTGACAAACCAGATGTGATCTACTATGTGTAAACACTTCATGATCAATGGACCAATAGAATTGATCCAATATTATTTGGAATAAAACCCGGTTACTTTAGCTTATGTTAAAGTTATTATTTTTTTCTCCTTCTATAAAGTTACACTTTTTTAACTGTTACAATTGCAGCAGTTTTAGGATATAGTGTAGATATTTACATATCTTTAATTTAAACCAGCTCATGTTGACCTTGCATCTTTTACTTCCACTTTCTCCACCACAGTTAAACAGGGGCCATTTAACATGTGATTTATGGATCCTTTCTTTGTGTGAGGTGAGGGATTTCCTCCTCTAAAGTCCTATGTCACTCTTTGGGTGGGAATGTTGGGGCGGGTGTGTATGTTAATCTAAAGTAAGTGCTCTGGAGTCTCTCTAATGTCTTCTAAAAGTGCCTAAGCATCTCCAATAGAGTGTTAGCAGAGAAGGAATATGTGCACAGGGATTCAGGATATTATAAATACCCTAGAATTTCCATCATGCTTTATTTAGAGGGAAACGTTCAAAGCCTTGGAGTCTGACGGTAGAGAATGGTGTATCTTTTGTGTCTGGAAAAGAGGTGCAAGTTGTCGTATTCTATTTACCAAGTATCCTGAGGCTGTCCACAAGTATAATATTGTGTGTGTCCCACCTGGGGTGAAACAAATTTCATTTCATTTTCTCCCAACCCTGCAGTCAGCTCCAGCTTCATTACCACATACTGTGCAGTTCACAAAATGTGTATCTTTTTGATTGTGGGAAGACACTGCCAAGTCTGCAAATGATCTGACTTGCCTCGCAAGATACTATTAGGCTGAATGTCATTGCATCAATCAGCACCTTTCTTTTGCACCTCCTGCTGATGATAGTTTTCTCTTAGAACTCTGGATAAATCTGAAGGTCTAAAGATCTTTCTCACAAATACAATGACTATTAAAAATGTGCTGTTATTTGATACAGTTCTTCCAGTGCATATATCCACTTTCAATGTACACACAAGTTTTTTAACATTAGTACTTCATCTCAACAACGTTGTTGTGACATTGACATTGGTTAGGAGAAAATAATGTGTTGCAGCATAGTCTATTCCTCTTCAATTCAAGTCAGGAGATTGGTTAGGCTGTGCATTCACCTTCACCTACTTTTTTTGTTTTAATTTGGCTATATGTTTGTAGTCTCTATCTTGTTAAAATGTCTATCCTCCTAGAAAAACATTATGTTTAATATATTTAATATATTTAATTTTAATATATTAAATAATAGCAGTAGATTCAGCATGTCACCACATTTAAGTTTTTGTCCTATAATGCCCTAGCACCAATTCAGACCCCTAGTCATGATGCTTCCTCTGTACTTACATTTTGGCATGGTGTTATTGACATCAATCATTCTCTCTCCCGACATGAGCTGCCAAATAGTTTTTTCTTCTGGCATCGCTGTAAAATTGTGCATATTATCGGTCTGTCTGTCTGTCTGTCTGTCTATCTATCTGTATGTCTGCCTATTATCGGTCTGTCTATCTATCTATCTATCTATCTATCTATCTATCTATCTATCTATCTATCTATCTATCTATCTATCTATCTG